>JAYJLV010009242.1:0-10003 GCA_036873485.1 Torymus texanus | reverse complement strand
CTCTCTCTCTCTCTTTCTCTCTCTCTCTCTCTCTCTCTCTCTCTCTTTCTCTCTCTCTCTCTCTCTCTCTCTCTCTCAACTGTCAATGCACACAGTTTTTTTACTCTGCGAGTATGACCGGTTCTTCTTCCAGTAACAATTAAGTGGGTGAGAACAAGATAAAATGTTTTCAGGCAAGGGGAGACACACTGTAGGTGTTTTGAGAATGAAAGCATTATCTCCAGACAAATCTCCACCCTTCTCCTGGCATCTTTGGTTTTTTTCTAGCGAGGTGATATTGCTCAGCTGTTACAAGGTAAGACTGAAGTATTTGAGTCATTGTATAGTATACATCGTGGCATACCCTTATTTGTGCGGTGCATCTATCGGCCGTCAAAGTGGACTCTTATTCTTCTCCTTTCTTCGTGAGGCGTAACTACAGCCATCACCTCACTGTTTATTCTGCTACGCATTTTATCTCCATCTGTTGTCGGCATCTGCTTGGCATGGGAAAAGGTACGCATCATTATAATATTCTGCGTCAGTTTTCATTTTTTACCTCGCTTTCATTTCTTTGCAGGTGGAACGAGTCAACTGGTGCGATGTATTTGGGTCAGCTGTGCTTCCTTAGTCTTAGTTACTTCATACTGCTAAAGTATCGAGTTTATTTACGTTCATTTACGTTCTGTTTGAATATTTTACTATTTTATTCTGCATTTACTAATATCTATTTATTTTATAGCTCAGAGCCACTACCTACGAATCATAAGAAAAACAAGAGAGTGTCAAAAGGCTCCAATGCAGCAGTGCCGGGGATAGGAACTAATAAGATAGCAGGTTAGAGGGACGCTTTGAGTTGCTTGGGCTCTCTTCCACCAAGTCATGCCTTTTTGTATTAATAAGGGTTTTCTGCTCTAGAGTGATATAGCCAGAGAAAAATCCTTAACAAGTGATGTTGGGATTTATTTTTGTTATTGTGCTCATTTTATTTTAAGGCATCGAACGTGTACATTACGGAATTATCGCTGCTTCCGAACAAAAAGAAGCTAACATAAAAGCCGTTTGAAAAACGATCTATCTCGTAGCTAGGTTGAGAAAGATTCTATCTCGTAAGAATATTTATTTCATCAGTATTCAAGTTATTAGCTCTGCCTGTGTTTTATTCTTTATATAAACAAGATATTTTATTTTTCTAATGTTTTTCTTCCGAACAAAGATTATAAAATATAGTCAGAGCTCTAACTTCAATTTCGAGATAGCTACTTTTCCAATAGGCTTTTTAATTATTTTCTTTAATTCGGAGACGACGACATGTACCTAATAATAAGACTATTTCTTAGTTCTCACTATTGGCCCTCTGTCTATATATCCAAAGTCTCTACTCTTAGAATAAATGATTTACACACAATAAGTACCCATCCTGTGATAAAGAAACAAAATATCGAATAATCCCTAGCTATGGACACTGGAGTCCGTTAGTTTGGTTTATTAACAATAGTTATGTTCTTTAAATGTACATAAGATGAATGTTAGATAAAATCCGTTATAACAAAATGGAAATAATCCATCGCTTTAGTTTAATGTAATATCTTGTAATAATAAACATACATAATCAATAATAAATGTTATTTTTAATTTTATATTCTATTTTCAGCTGTACAACGGGGCCGAGTACCATCTGCACCATCTAGTTTATCTGGACAATTTACTCTCGTCAATGGTGATTCAGTTCCTTGTTCTAATACCACTGGGCACTCTTATTTATCTTCTTATATAAGCTTATTGCTTCGAGCTGAACCTTACCCTACTTCTAGGTACAGTCAATGCATGCCACATAATAATATAATGGGAATTGATAATATATGCGAACTAGCCGCAAGATTACTCTTTTCTGCTGTGGAATGGGCAAGAAACATTCCATTTTTTCCCGATTTGCAAGTAACTGATCAAGTAGCTTTGTTAAGATTAGTGTGGAGTGAATTATTTGTGCTCAATGCCAGTCAATGTTCAATGCCACTCCATGTAGCACCTTTGTTAGCAGCGGCTGGACTCCATGCCTCACCTATGGCAGCTGATCGAGTAGTCGCTTTTATGGATCACATTAGAATATTTCAAGAGCAAATAGAGAAACTAAAAGCTTTACACGTAGATTCAGCAGAATACAGTTGTCTTAAAGCGATTGTACTATTTACATCAGGTGAGAAACAAAATTTCTCGGAAACTACTGATACTTATATGAAACCACTTATATATAACATAATTTCAATTATTTTCTGTTTAAAAATAAGTTGAATTATTTTGAATCTTCATTTATAAAGAGCAATAATTTAAATAATTTAGTTGCTACGTTATTTTACTCGAAAAAAAGTTCTTATAATACTTTAGTGCTTATTTAAATAATTAAAAGGCTTTTGATACTTAATTAGCTTGTATTTTCATTAAGATTCCAACTTCTATGTAAAAGTTAGTGAATAGAAGAAGGTCATAGATTCTTAGATAAGAGGTGTGTCCGTTTCGTTTTTAGATGATCAGACCTCCAAATCACGGACTCATACTTTGGGATAAATTTTTGAATTGATGAATATGGAAATACGAAGAAAGCTGTAATACTACATCTTTGCGCTACAAATACTAACGTTCTGGACACTTTTAGTTTTTTAAAAAAAATATTTTAAAAATAGCCTCTTTTTAAAACGATAACTATTTACCGTGAGAAAGTCTTAAAAATAATTTTAAAAATAGTAAAACAAGACAAATGAGGTTTTATTTGCTTATTTAAGAATCAAAATCGTTTATTTCTTTAAAAGTTATTATCCCTAAAATTAGTTATGCGACTCACTACATATTCTTGTGCACTTTCGACGCTAAATTCAAAACTTTTGTAACTTTAAAAGGAGTCAGCAACTTTTAATGATTAAAACAGCAAATAAAAAACTTGAAAACTTATTTTCCCCAGTTTTATTTTCTCCTTTTCAATTACTATTTCAGACTTTCTAAAGATTAATGGTTATAAGATGTTATCTGAAGATTCTTCTTAAAATAAAGCTAAAAATATACATAACTTCAGTTTTTTTCAACATTGACCCTAATATTATGACTTTCTTCATATCTCTATAGCGAAAATCCCTAGCATCTCAAAGTTTTAGCCAAATCCATGATCGCAAGCGCTGGCCATCTCCTAGTCAATCACCGAAATTATCAGTGAGTGGTTATTATTCGTAAGTCTGGGTAACGGCTACTACTTTATTAACAATTCTGCCTTTAGATGTTAATGATGCTGCAAACCCAGCAAACGCCACGCAATATATTTTTTCGTTCCATCTTCTAAATAAATTCAATAGGGTTCTATAAACAGAAGTTTTTTTTAAATTCCCTGAATCAGCTGTATGAAAACATTTGCATTCATTACATTTGATCATCATGGGCAAGTACATAAGCTACAAAAGTAGCTACTGCTGCCTATATACTGATAGTAATGTCACGGATTTAGCTGTTCGACTGTACATCGGAGCTTTGATCCGTCTGAGGAACAATAAGTAGAAGATGAACGCTAGGCCTTCGAACAAGCACTGCCAGATTATCTCAGAAATCAGAGTAGATTCTTAAAATTATAAAAACTTGTTTCCTAAATTAAATATAATATTACGTTATATATATATATATATTTTTTTTTCATTAAATTTTCTTGATTTTAGTAGACTATCGCAGAAAAAAAACCTTACATAAAATTTTTTACCTAACCGAGAATCAAACCCACGAACTTTGGGTTACTGTACGCGCACGCTATCCATTACACTGTCACTTGTTTAAAAGAGTCATCGCATTTTCATCAGTATAAGGTGCATTATTCATGTTTATTTAATTTCTTTTTAATTTTGATTATTTATCTAAAAATTTATGTATTTATACAATATTTAAGAAAATGAGTGACTTACATTAAGATATTAATCAATCAAATTCTGATAACTGTAAGAATGGTGGCCCGGTAAAGTAGAATCTAAATACTGAGTACTAAATACTAATAAAATATTACAATATATAAATAAACGAATGTTATAACTGGATCGGAATTTCATCAGTTATCAATACAGTGATAGCTTCATATTTTCGGAAAATATTTTTTAAATAAAAAATGAAAACATTTCATAAAATAATTAACTGCTTCTGAAGTAATAACATTTTTTTAAAAATAGTTATCTGTATATTCAATTTTATTTTTATTATATTTTATATGTATAATTCGGTATATGTCTTATTTAAAAAACTGACTTTTACATTACCGGTCCAACATTCTTACAGTTATCAGAATAGATTAATTAATATCTTTATTAGGTTACTCATTTTCTTAAATATTGTATAAATACATAATCATAACAATACTTAATATTTTAGATGAATAAACAAAATTAAAAAGAAATTGAATAAATATGAATGATGCACCTTATGCAGATTAAAATACGGTGACTCTTCCAAACAAGTGACAGTGAAATGGATAGCATGCGTGCACAGTGACCCGAAGTTCGTGGGTTCGATTCTCGGTTAGGTCGCCAGTGCGGAGTTCGTGGCTCTGAGCCTTGCCGCCCCAGAAAAGAGAAATGAAGGAGAAGGCGAAGAATGATCCGTCGGAGGAATCGACTGGCCTGAGGAGGCGCAGCAGAGCGAGGACGCTCAGCGGAAGTTGGCGCTCTGCCTCAGCCTCAGGGTGCCATCAGCGCCAGTCGCCACGGTGAGGCCCGTTACTCCCGTGCCAGTAACAACAAGAGGGGAGGATGCCTACCCTCCACCACCCATAGTCGTGCTGATGTGGCGGAGATTTGCCTGCGGCATGATGCCGGTTCGAAGCGGAAAGCTTACAACCCGCGCCACCATCACCAAATGGACGACTACGAGCCTTATCATCTGCCGCAACGGTCTCCGTCGCCACTATTGGCGCTGGTACGAAGAGAGACTGGGGCGATTCCCTGCCCCGTGCCAAAAAGACGGGCTCCGACACCTCCGCCAGAAGACCCGCAGCGGCCGCGACGACACGATAGAGTGAGGCCAAGAGATGCGATCAAGCTGACCGGGGTGATCTTCAGCAACCCAAACCCCATGCCACGCGACCGACTTAGGACTCGCCCGAGCGCGCCTACTTCAACTGCTGGGAGCCGAGTCACGACAGGCGAGGGTGCCACCACACCCCCCAGCACAACTCTGCATCAACTGCGGAAGAAGGGGCCTACAGGTGAATACGTGCCAGCGCTGCCGTGACTAATTTCACCCCAGCCGGCGCCGTTGACCCTTCTCTCACGTCGCGCCAACACGCGGAGCTGAAGAGATGCTGCGATATGTGACGCAACTAATCGCTGACACCCGGGATCTGGTCCCTGCCCTCCGGACCCAAATCCTGAGGGCAGCATTCCAGGGGCTCTACCGCGCCAAGTGACGCAACAGGAGAGCAGGGCGGAACGTAGGAGCAGTAAAAGAAGAAGAAGGACGGGAGGCGACTCGTACATGCACAGAAGCTAATGTTTCTTTCTTTGTTTGTGTGTTGATGGACGAGGAGCAGTAGGCGAGCTGACATGCCGCGCACGTACGCACTGCCGTTAAGCCACACGGCAGCCATCTTATGTAGCCGACGGATGCTACGGCGACGACGACAGCGCTTGCGCAAAAGATAAATCGAATAAAGAGGTGTTTCCTGAATGAATAATCCACATTGATTGTCTAGAAGTGTCAATAAAATTTTGTTGAACTTTCGGGCTAATATGCAAATGTGGGAAAAGGTTAATTATTCTATAAGATATACGAAAATTTTTTAAAACAATAGTATTTCTGTTACAAAAATGAAAGTTTTAAATTAGAAAAAGGGATAATTATACGTAGAATCAG
Organism: Torymus texanus; assembly: GCA_036873485.1. Lineage (NCBI taxonomy): Eukaryota > Metazoa > Arthropoda > Insecta > Hymenoptera > Torymidae > Torymus > Torymus texanus. The sequence goes on along the minus strand of JAYJLV010009242.1, from coordinate 4,153 downwards.
TCAAATGAAGATATAAATACAGACGGGTTTCATTAAAAGGCAGCAAAAGAAACAGCGAGAACGAATACGCATTTTATAATATATAAAAATATATAAAAAACCGCTACTAACTGCATCAGCTAGACTGCTTTTTGAAAGAGATTAATATTTACGATGTTCATTTATAATGTATTTCTTCTTAAGACGTTTTGCAACTCAATTTTTATTAAGAACTATTCAATAAAGTAGGCTTTCTTTAACATTTTCCGTTCTCTAATAAATTTCAAATTTTTCGATATATTGATAATATTTTACTAAATTTAAGCACTTGTCCGTGAATATGCCTTATATAATTTGCATATTTTTTCTTACTTGATTATTTTCTATTAATCAAATGCAAACGGACTATAGCGTTAAGAGGACGTCGGATACCGACGCGATTCCTGCATTACCGGCATCATAATATTATTTATTCAGAGACTCGGCAAACCTAGCAACATATTACGAGTTGCCCTCATTCTTCTCAATAAATATAACAATATCAAATTTTTAAATTTTTATTTGATCTCTAAGTACTCAAGTAAACTTGGAAATACGAACCACCATTGCACTTGGAATTGTAGTTCCAAGTTTACTTGGAAACTTAGTGATAAAATGAAAATACAAAAATTTGATATTGTTATATTTATTGAGAAGAATGGGGGATCCCATGCTCGGATGATACATGTCAACGAAGCTGAAAAAATTTTTTTTTTATTTTTAAAAACGAGTAAGTCTGACTTCAGTCAGACTTTGACTCGTTGCAAAAAAAAATGCGAGTTCGATCCGCTTAACTTCATAGTTATACAGACGAACTCGACTTCAAAGTTTATAGTCCAACTAAAAAAGTTAGACTTAGTACCTGAAAAATGCTAGTTCATTTCCTATACGTTATAAAATATTTTTTGCCATTAGCACAACGTTGAGCGAACACATGATTCCTCAGATGAATAAGTATCATGCATCACGCGCGAAAATATTTGTTTTACTTTTAATTTAAACTTCATGTAGCCGGAGTATCCAGCCCATAATGACGTTTTTGATATAGAATGCGAAGCCAGCGAATGCTAGCCTACAACATTGTTATATGAAATCAGTAGTAATGAGAGAAAATTTAGAAATAAGAAAGAAGTGAGAAAGAGCGCGAGCAAAAACTTTATCGGTAAAAACATTGCAAATATTATGTTTATTACATAAAATGCGTAGCCAGCGAGAGCTAGCCTAAAACATATTATGTGTGAAATTGAAAAAAGAATTCTTACTATCAATTTAAACATCACGTAGCTGGAGTATCCAGCCTACAATGATGTTTACTATATAAAGTGTGAAGCCAGCGAGTGCTAGCTTACAACATCTTTATATATGAAGGTATATAAATAAACGCATGGCGCGTAATAATTGTAACGGTCGCGTTCGCGATAGTTGTAACGATCGCGCGGGAGGGGTGTCGGCGCATCTAATGCGGCCGGCGCTCGCGTGGGCCCCGTGATCACGGTCAGCGCTAGCGCGAAAATGAATGTGCCGTGTTCTCGCGGCCTGTATTTGTATTGCCGCGACCAATGAGCGCGATGAAACGACGGCTCGATTCTGTTTTACGTCCCGTAGCCGGAGTCTCCAGCCAACAAGGACATCTTCATATAAAAATATGAAGCGAGCGAATGCTAGCCTACAAAATTTTTATATGAAGTAAAAAAATTACAGAATGCGTACGTAAGGCGGCCAGCGCTCGCGCGTGAAATGAACGCGATGAACGCTCGCGCAGAATGAACAAGCTGCGAGCACGCGCTCCGATTTTATGCAGTTATCTCCTGCTAATCGGCGACCAGTCAGCGCGCTCGAGCGACCGCGGCCGCGGCGGCCGACGCTGTATAAAGTGGGTCGCTTTCTCGAGTTCTACACATTCTCTCTTGACTGCTCCGAAAGAAGATAGCCATGGACTCAGCGCAGGATCAACTGTTGCACATCCTTATTCGGCAGCTATAGGCGATGGAGGAGGACTATGAAGTGATGGAGATTCCTAGTGAATCTCCATCATTTTCACCTGGCTAGATGCCACCAACACCGGAGCTGCTACCGCGACCGCCACACTTCCATTGCCTCTGACACCGGAGTGGATATTTTCATCGCCATTGTATAAGGGCCCGCCACCATCACCTCTAGCTTCCCCAGAGCATCATGCAATGGACGTCGTGCCCGTTATGCTCGACGAGCTCAGCGAGGAGGAGGAAGGCGAGGAGGAGGAGGAGAAAGAAGAGCAAGGCGAGGAGGAAGAATAAGAAGAGGAGGAAGGCAAGGACGAGGACGAGGACGAACGTTTCGGCGAGGAGAAACACGATGACTCCTCGCCCGAAATAATTTATGTGCGGCTGCGACGACCAGCATGCCGTTGCTATTTCCAGGACGTCAAAAGACACCTTTTTTAAAATAGTTTTTTTATCGGCCCTTTTTAGGGCCACAAAAACAATCGGCCCTTTTTTAGGGCCACAAATATTTAAAACGTATTAACACATTATTTATAAAATATCTAAAATTACTAAAAATATAATATAAAACTGCTCTTTTAAGAGAAAAATTACTTAAAAAATTTTAAAGGAGAACAAATTATTTATAATATCTGCTCTTTAAGAGCAAAATATTTAAATTATGATTTTGATCACGGCCGCTACAAGCCGCTGAACAAGTCAGCGCTTCTGGACCTGCTGGTCTGACTGTCGGCTCTGAACAGCTGGCCGGCCTTCTCGAGCGCTACAAGCCTGTCCCCACTAAAGCGGGCCCTGGATCCGGTAGCTCCAGAACCTGCTCAGTCTGGTACCCGCGCAGTCTGGTACCTTCGTAGCTTATCTACTAAAAATCATTATTATAAAAAGCGTTGTGATAATTAATCAAATTAAAACAATTTTAGAGCTAATAAAGGAATTGTAGAAACGCGCGTAGCGCACCAATCATTCTAGTATAATATAAATGCTATGTTAGAGCTCATTCTGTTTGTACAGAAGGATGGTAAACCTGAATCTACTTAATTTATTATGAAAAGCAATAAAATTCACAAAAAGAATGAGCCCTAACATAGCATTTATATTATATTAGAGGCGAACCAAAGAAAATAATGTGAATATCACGAGAAATGATATATATTCTGGTAATGAAATTTTTGAAACTAATTTTTCACTTGATTTTGAATACATGACATGCTTTATGTACATTTCATTCATATAAATAATCAAATATACTTTCTTTGCAGCACAAACAGCAAAAAACTGCAAAAAATGAAAAAAAGGTGCATATAGAACACATTTTTCCAGTTCTTTTTAAAAATTGAAATACTCTAACTTATTTCTGGGGAGGCATTAGGGTCTATAACTCTACAGAGGTTCATGGTGTTGTATTACCCCTACAACCTCTGTGAGTTTCAAGACTAAAAGTATTTCTGGTAGGAAAAAGTGATAGATGAATATGAGCATAAAAATCCCATTGTTCATAAAATACATGATACTACAATTTTTTTTTTTTTTAAATGAGAGCTCATCCCACTCCAAAACAAGTTGGGTGACATTTCTACATACTGTAGCTGTACGCCAAGAATTTCGGTGGAGCTGGGACAATGAGCGCACGAAAAGAAAACTCAATTTGTACTATTTAAATGGTCCTATCATAATGACAAAATATTGCTGGACCTATGAAACCTAGATTTTAATAAAATATAGATTTTTTGTGGAAAAAGTCCTCTGAAGTTTTGTTCTTATAATGTATCTGTTATGAGTAAAATGTGTTTGAAAATTGCTAAAAATTATGATAATTCATGAAATATGCTACTTTGATAACTTTTGGCTCCGAAAATATTTGTAAAAATCTAAAAAATTTCAGGTTAGTTCAAATTATGGCATAGATTACGTAAAAAAGTTTAAGCAAAACAAAATTTTTCATTTGCGACATAACAGAGAACGGACCATATATATATCTTCCTATATTATATAGTTGTAAACGATTTTATGGGACTCAGCCCCTCCTCCCCCCTCCTCCCCCTTCTCGCCCCTCCTCGCCCCTCCTCCCCCCTCCTCAGCCCCTCCTCAACCCCCCGCACAGCCCCTCCTCAAAATAACGTTAAAATGTAATTAGAAAGTGGGTTTTTATCGCG
>JAYJLV010009231.1:0-10003 GCA_036873485.1 Torymus texanus | reverse complement strand
GACTCACTCGCGCATGTAGATGGCCAGAGGAGAGGGAAACGCTCTCGGCATCGTATGCCGTTGATGGATCGCGAACACCTACTGAAAACAAAATTAAAAGTAATAATAAAATTAAGAGCACATCTAAAAAAACAAAAAGCGCAAACACATGTAAAAAGACAAAACAAGTTTTAGCGTCGGCTATATCACGACGAAAACCCTCCACCGGAAATCTTAAGAAGTATCGAGGAGTGCTGCAAGCGTTTTTCATTAATGCGACTCCTCTAATGAAGCACATTGCCCAAATGTGTATTATTCTGCGTGATAGCCGGTCTTACGGTCTATTTGGTGTGGTGGAAACAAGGTTTGATCCATCTGTTATGGATGACGATATTCACATCGAAGGCTTTTAAGTTTTCAGACAGGACAGAAACCGGAGAAACCGGAGTATATTGTTTACTCCCTCACTAAGGGGGATGCCGAGACTATGTTGGTTTCTGTCATTTACAGACCTCCCGATATAGCTTTTATAAAGGATACGGCTTAAACATCACTGCAGTAACTACTCGCGGAAAATCATAATGGGTGATCTGAATGCCGACCTCTCAAAGGATAACTTTCAGGCACGATTCGTTCGCAAATTGTCCTCGGAATTATCCTTGCAGATTGCTCAGCATGGTGCCATTAATAATCACATCAGCACATCTCATACATGGATTGACATAATTCTTCTCGATGATAATGACGCAATAATGTAATAGATATCTCTCTACCTTGAGACTTACATCCGCAGGGAAGACAGGAATTACTGAAATATAGAAATTACAAAGCCATCAATCCGTGTATCTAGACTTCGTACTGGATGCGTCTCCCCACCTAGACGTGAAAAGCTAGGGAGCGCATCACCTGACTCCATCATCGGCGACCCCGAACACCTAGACTTCGTACTGGATGGTTTCCATATCAAGACGCGAAAAGCTACGTAGCTCTTCATCTAGACCCCATCATCGGTTACCCCGAGCACCTAGCCTTCGTATTGGATGAGTTTTCACACCTAGAGCTCAAAAGATACGGATCACATCATCTAGAATTCAGCTCTGGCTCCTCCGTGTACTTAGATTTCGTACTGGATGTGTTTTCACACCTAGACTCGAAAAGCTACCGAGCGCCTCATCTAGAATCCATCATCGGCTCTCCCGAGTACTTAGATTTCGTACTGGATGCGTTTTCATATCTAGATGCGAAAAGTTACGAAGCGCATCACCTAGACTCCATCATCGGCTTTCCCGAGGACCTAGACTTCGTATTGGCTGCGTGTCAACACCTTGTAATGCTCACCGGTGAGTGTACCAAGTTCGATCTGCGAAATGGATTCGCCACTTTCAGGCGCTAGTGTATTTATCCTAAGATAAATTCGTAATTAAGGGCTTTTGATACCTTTATGCGCGTGGAAAGCTCTTCACCGTCTACGGTGAATGTTAATTCCACTTCCCGTACTATTTGATCAGTTTGACCATTTGCTATGACCATGTAGGTCGAGCAAGGAGTTATGTGAGATTTGACTAACTCGGCTGGACTTGGCCCTAGAAACGAAGCTACAGCACCACTATTAAGTAGTGCCGGAAAGTTGCGACCTTGAATTTCGATATTGACGTAAAGCCGATTATCCATATTTCCCACCGCTGCGGCCGAGTCCCGCAGAGGTGAGGCGAAGCAAGTTTTGACTAAAGCATTCTCCGACTGAATCGCTGAGTCTACCGAAGCTAAGGCACTACTATTAATCAACGACGAGTCATTGTTGTTTTTTTGTGAGTAAACTTTCAATGTCTAATTTTGAAAGTAATACTTAATATATTGTCGGCTCTTAAATATTAAATACGAACAAAAATAATTTTAAATTCAACATATCAAAATTATCGTTGCCTTTGAAACAATATTTGAAACATTGTAGTTCTAATTCCACAGAATTTGAATCAGTGATATTTTTGAATAACATATTTGAATCTCCTCAAAGCGAAAAACAATAGTTATAATATTTTTATGAGAAAACAAAAGTTGTTGAAATTTTTCACAGGTGATAAGTTAAATAGTAGGCATGAACCCGTTTAGTGTTGCACCATGTTCAAAGTAGTAAATACTTCTTTTTTTGTAAGTTTACTATTTCATAAATATTTTGCGGATCAAAATTTAGTTTCGCTGATCTCGGTTGTGCATTATTTTCACAGGGAGAAACCTTATCGTAACAAAATAGGAATCTCATCGATTCGTCGCTATTTTTGTATTTATTTATTTATTTATTTAGTCATGTACCCTGCGGCCTGCAAAAAATTTCCGGCTACTTCACTCTCCACTTTTAAGCTATTAACTACAATCTGTCTAATTTGTAAGAGACACTTTTTTCTTCTCTCAACTTGCTATTTCTTGCTTTCGTTTTTTCCTTGTTAGTTTGGTAGCTTTTTCTCTTTTTTGGCTAATTTCTAAGTGGGTTTGGTTGCTTTGTTTGGTGTGATAAAAAAATTATAGTACGAAACCACTTGGTTTTGCTTGATTGGTTGTTGGTAGAACAAGAAATTTAGTGACGATAATGTTCTTTTTTTACAGCGTGCTACGGACCTGGAGTTACTTTGGTAGTTGTCAGTGGTAGTTGTTTTTTCTCTCGTAGTTTAATAATATTTTCGTCGTCGAGGACGAAGCAGGAACCAGAAATAATAAAAAATTTATCGTAGAGGCTTTGTTACTCAACTGGGTGACTCTTGCTCCCCGTAAATTTTCTTTTGATCTTGGAAGAAAATTTTATTACTTCCAAAATCGCACTTTTTTGTAGTTTTCTTTGAAATATTCTCGCCGTTTGTTGTAAATTTCAGTTAGTAGTTTCTTTTGCAACATTCTCGTTGTTTGTTGCAACTTTCAGTTAGCTTTTTTCTGATTATTTTTTTTTCTTCGCTGTGCTCTTGACAGGTTCTCGAACTTGCGAGAATCTCAAGTAGCTTCCCGAGAGAATTTGGTCAGTTGGCTTTCTGAGTAACATACGCTCGACTACGCGTGTGAAGAGATTCACCTCTCTCGTCTTAGTGCGTTAGTTAGTTTCGTAAGTTAGTAAGTAATTTAGTTAGTTAGTTCATCGCCGAAATGGCTTCAAATACTGGAGAAAACCAGTTGTCCGAAATAGTAGTCGAGAAGGTGCGTTTAGAAGCAGCCTTCAAATCATACAACCGGGAAAACATATGCCAGCTATTGAACACTAGTAGGTTAAGTAGAGAGGGAAGTTTAGTGGACTTGGTGAATCGTCTGGTTAGATTTGATCTACGGCGAATGTTTGGAGCAGGAGCAGCTCATTGGAGCATCGAATAGGACAGTGACCCGTCAAGAGGATCATTGGCACCTGAATTGGAACACGACGAGTCCTTCACTGGCGAAGCTATAGGAGTAGACATGGGCGAAGCGACAAGCGTGGCAGATTTGGTATTCAACTCTACAGTGAGGGAAAATACGGACCAATCCACACAAACAACGATAGTCGTATCGAATGGAACTACGGCCATAAACAATAGTGTGACGTCTGGGATAATGTCGACACAAGACACTGGAAGGCCGTCTCGGGTATATGAAAGAATAAAAGAATGTCAGCATTCGCTAAGCGTGACTGATGAGGACATTCTTAAACTAATTTCGTCAATATTGTCAGGAGTAGCTCGTTTTTATGCAAGACCCTTAAGTAAAGGTTGGAAGCCTATGGATGATTTCTATGCAGCGGTTCGGTTAATATGGAATTCCTGATTTTCAAGCCCAAGTCGAAGATGAAATTAGGGCAAGGACTTAAGGGCCCGATGAACCAATCTCGTCGTTCATATCGACTTTAAGATTGTTGTTAGATAAAGTCGTAATAAAAATGCCACTAGAAGATCATCTCGAACGAGTATACCGAAACCTTCATCCCTCCCTCTATAGTTGTATATTTGGCTGAATCCATTTCAAATCAAGAAGTCCGCGTATGCCACCATCACCGAACTTTTTGAAATTTTAGTATGTTATTCTTCTCAGAAAAATATTTGACACGAGTTTTTTCATTTTACAATTGCATCTGAATTGTGCCCGTTTAATGATGGCGAAAATTCCAAGAAAATTATTACTTGCAAAAAAATTTTTCGGTATCATTTTTAATCTGCTGCACCTCTATCAGTTTTTGAAAACTTTTATGAACATTATATGTGATTTCACTCAGTTTTGAGACCTCTTTCACGAACATAATGTTATTTTAAGAAAAATGAAACTATCCATCAGTTATGCAATTTTGACTAAAAAATGCACTTTTTAGAAAAATGCATTTTTCTCGAAAATCCCTTTTCTTTTTTCGCTGATTTTTTTGTCGTGATAGAGGACCTAAATACCTATTTAGACGTATATGCTAGATTCCCGACCCGTGCCCAGGAACAGCGATCACTAATGAGATAATACACAAACAAAATTTTTTACGCTTAACCCTTATATGTGTGTGTGTGTGTGTTTTTTTCTTCTGGGGGAGGTTAGGAAAAATCCATTTACGCATACAGTGATGTTATGTAGGACTCGACCATTTCTGGTAATTCCTACTAAAACTTCCATGCCGATGTTTTGTGGCAGGTCCTCCCCCCGACTGTAATTCCCCCGCGGGAACCGCCGTTAGGCATTACTTCGCGGAGGGCAGTCGCAGCCTTAGCGGCTCCTTCTGTTACTGTCCCCTTTTTTCTTTTCATCTGGTGGAGTTCAGTCTATCTATAATGGTTGTGGCTAGAGCAGCCACTGTGTCCCATCCATCCTTCGAGGCGAGTAGGCACCGTCCCATGGCTTCGGGTGATAATGGTTCACCCCATGCAACGTTATACCGCTCTCTTTCCTCCTCAAATCTTGGGCACTGAAACAGTACGTGTTCCACGTCCTCATCGACTCCCGGACACGCCGGGCAATCTGCGCTTTCATACACTCCAACGCGTTTTAGGTAGCTGCGCACGCAGCCATGCCCGGTAAGCACCTGGATGAGGTGGAATGTGACGAATCCATGTTTCCTGCCTAACCACTTCTCAACATCTGGGATGACGCGGTGGATGCATCGGCCTTCTCTTGTTGAATCCCATCGTCGCTGCCACTCTTCACTTGCCCGCCTGGACAATTGACCATGACAGTCGTCTTTTGTATGCCAACCTTCACGGTACCTTATGGCTCTCTCGTTTGCTACAAGGTCTACGGGAGGAAGTCCCACAATCTCAGAGAGAGAGCGATGTCCGACACGGTACGGTAGGCACGGGCCACCCTTAACGCAGCCGTTCTGTAGGCCCGTCGGTAAGTGGCTCCGTAGCTCGTATGACTGCTCATGGCATTCGCCCAGATTGGAGATCCGTATGATATCACGGAGTTCACTACTGTCGAGAGAAGGGCCAGTCGCGGCTGCTTCGGTCCTCCTATGTTGGGCATAATGCCCGCCAGTGGTGAGCCAGGGTTTAGGAGGTGCTCCTTGAACGTTAGCCGTGCATCCAGCGTGACCCCAAGGTATTTGATGGTGTCTACCGTCCTGATCTTTTTGTCTTTGACCATAAATCTCTTTTTTGTTCGAGAGATTAGCACTGCCTCCGTCTTCTCTGCCGCCAAACTCAGCCCATAGTTGCTCAACCAGCCAGCTACCACTTCAATAGCCTCATCTCCGAGGTGTTCAATCTCATCGATACTCTTCGCGACAACGATGAGCACAACGTCGTCAGTCAAAGCCACCACCGAGGCTCCCTCTGGGAGCGGTTGTCTAAGCAGTCCGTTATATAGTACGTTCCAGCCAGGAGGTCCGAGAACCGAATCCTGTGGCACGCCTCCTGTGATTTTATAGGAGTGCGTGTCGCCATCGGTGCCGTAGAGCAGAGTTTGGTATGATAAATAGCTCGAGATAACTCTCCGGAGGTAAAGCGGTACCTTCAGTTGTCCCAAGGACTCCATGATGCGCTCCCACCTGGCCGAGTTAAACGCATTTCGGATATCTAGACCAATGACAGCGCACATTCGCTTTATGCCCCGGCTGCTGCTGATGGTAAGGCTATCGCTATCACTCGACTAATGGCATCAATAGTTGAGCGACCCTTCCGAAAGCCGAACTGATAATCGGAAAGGCCTCCTGCCTCTAATATGGCCGTGTCCAGCCTCACACCTAATACTCGCTCAAATAATTTCTCGGCAATATCTAGCATGCAGAGTGGTCGGTATGAGGATGGCTCCTCCGCGGGTTTCTTCCCATTAGCGAGGAGTACCAACTTTTGCACCTTCCAATGTGCTGGGAAAATTCCTTCCTGTAGACAAGCGTTGAATGTGTCCGCAATGATATGGGGAACATTTAGCATCACGGTTTTTATTGACAGGTCTGGAATTCCATCAAGACGTGGGGCTTTCCGGATGGAAATCTTCTTGGCGGCCATCTTCACCTCGACTTTCGTGATGACTGGCGGCTCGGCTGCGCCATCTATTACCATCAGGCCAGTACCGGATGGTCGCTCCCGGTGTTCCGGGAACAAGTGGCAACTTCCCTGTCTAGAAAAGTTGGACAGGTTGGTGCATTGGGGCCCCTCGGCTTGATCTTGTTCATGACCGTTTTGTACGGGCGCCCCCAGAGAGTTCCGCTCCACCTTTTCGCCAGGTCTCGCCAGCACTTTCTTTTAGCCATTTTGATGGCAGCTTTGAGCTCTCTTCTTTTTCTCTCGTAGGCCGTACGTAGTTCCTCATACAGCGGCCCCCGAATTGCTCGTTAGGGCAACCTTCTAGCTCGAAAACACTCTCGGCGTATCGCCGCAATGTCCTCGCTCCACCAATAGATTGGTGGGCGTCCTCGGGGGTTGCAGTCCACTGCTTTATGACCCTCCCTTCCGCACCGAAAGCATTGCGCTGACCGATCGACCGTGTTTTTGCAGTCCTTCGTTATGTGCCCGTTTTCATGGCCCTTAAAGCATCGCGATGGTGCTTCTCACCGCTGTACCCTGCAGTTCACCCAGCCAATTCTAAGCTTCCCACTTTGCAGTAGCTTTTTTGCTTCTGCAACGGGAATCAGGACAGTGGCTGCTTGGGTGCCACTATAGGTTTTCCTAAGTTTGACGCACTCTGGGGTTACTGTTTTTGACCCAGTCACCGCGGTGATAGCCTCTACTACCTCTTCCGTGGAAGTAGTCTCGTCCATGTCCTTGATGATTAGGACTTCTCTGTGGGTCAGCGTCAGGACTTCAGCTAACCCCTTTAGGATTGATAAGGCTATTACTTGAAGCTCTTGGGTTGAAGCATCCGGTCTTCCGAGCTCCAATATGAGTTCTGCTCGAGTGTGCCTCACCCGCGTGACCCTTTCCCCAAGCTCTTTCAAGTCCGGCGCGTCTTTAACCTTCCGAATTATGTCAGCAGTCTTGGTCCGGTCTTTGGCTGTACCTTTGCTGTGTTGGGCTTGAAGTCGTCCCCAGTCTTTTTCTTTACTTTTTTGCGCCTGATGCGAGGCTAGTAACTCCACACAGGTGTGTGTGTGTACGTGTGTGTGTGTGTGTGTGTTGTGCGTATAAACTTTCTATATCTCGAGAAGCATTCATCCGATATTTTTCGGCTAAGACTCATTCTCTTCGACCACATAACCATAAAACAATTTTGAATTTTTGAAAGTTTTGAAATATTTTAAAACTTTTATATTTCTTAGGTAATACTCTTTTTTATATTTTTTCATAATTTTTGACAATTAAAAAACCGCTGACTATACATTGGCACTTAGTTTCATAAAATAAAAAGATTGATTAACTATGTTCAAAACAAGAGCAAAGCATTTTTTTCAAAAAGTTAAAGCTTTGACCTCTGATTTCAAGGGCAAAAATTTATTTTCAATGCAATCGGATAATTTTCTTGTATTAAGCATTACTTCAATTTGAAAATGCCACTGGATTTATGTGTATATATCTCTTTGCGATCGCGAGATATTTTGTTTTGTCCATATTTTTTTTCAAATAGAACATAGTGCGGCGTTTAATCAGATCGAACGAAGGGCGCAAGCTGACAGGTTGTTCTTAGCGAAAAAGCAGCGAAAATTTGCGGAGCTGTTGCAAGATTGTGTATAACTGAAGTGAACAATAAAAAACATTATTGTTAATAATATTATCTCAAATCCCCAGTTTTTATCTTGAAACACTCTTGCGGAAAAAATGAAGACCGTCAGTATAAATCCTGTCTAGCTTCCTTTACGTATTATGTATTAAGAAATTTTTTAATTTTATCATTGTCGTAATTGTCACTTTCTCCATCATTGTTTACTGAATAACCAATACTACTCATCTTAATTAAAGCACAATCATGTCTTTTGTAAAAATATTTCAATAAATATTTTACACGCCGCACTGTTAAGCATACTTCTACATTGATATGGCATTTAAATTTTAACAATAAGGATTGTACGGTATATGAAGCCATGTATCCTACACCTTTATTTTAAATTCTATGAACCATAATAGCATTCCAGACTTATATGCGTGATTTGGAGGTCGGTTGCCGATCAAGCAGTTAAAAAACTCACTTCAAACGTAGAAGTTTTCCTATCAATTTTGTACAGACCCGAGCTGCAGTATCCCCACTTGGGCAATATATTATAGAAATTGAAATATTTAGAAGTTCTTCGTAGATACCACAATTGATATATACATTCTCAAAACACGAAAAGTAATTGCTTGAGAATTACCAATGTTATGAGGGCATGCTGTGGGTGGTTGAATAAATGAGATTTACACAATATAAGAAAAAATATATCATATATTACAATTATGATATTAAATTACTTTACAAATTTTACAAATACTAATTAAGAAAGTTTTACAATAAATTTTGCACACAGGCAAACGCACGCACTGAATTATGTTACAACGTTTAGATTTGAGTGTATTCCATAAGTTAAATTCCCTTTGCCAAGGAAACTGACCTGTTCTAAAGAGTGAGTTTGGCTGAAGTGAGTATGTCCGTCAAAGTATAGAGTCCGGTGAGTGACTCAGCGAAGTTCACTTTGAATAGTGCAAAGTCACTATAGTAAGCAACGATAATGCTGATGATGTAAATGAGACAATAAATGTTATTGATTTATTGTACTACAATTGAGTGTGTGCCATGAGATATTATTGATCTGACCGCACTTGAGAATGACCGCCGTATCACCGCATGCATCAAGGTTGCGTGAGCGCACATATGCTGATATGTAGCCGTGTGTGGTTTTTGAGGTTACCTGAGCACGTGCGCTGCTTGAGTAATTTCACCGGTGAGTTGCTTCTTGACAATGAGAGATGTGCCGTTGATTATAAAGATGAGATGAGTGAGCCGAAGAGATGAGTGAGTCCAATGATAAAGCCAGTGAATATTGAGCGTTGAGTAGATCCAATTAAAGTGCGTTGCGAATGTCCTGATGGTGTATTCTGAAGCGTTGGCAAAAGTAGAGTAATTATATGCGTTTATGAGTTGAGAATAGCTGAGAGTGCGCACTGAGCCCTCCACATGGTCGACCGTTATCCAGAGAGGCTTTTGAGCGAGAGAGTATGCCGTGTGAGAAGTATAAGCGGCCGCATGGCGAGCACGCTGTACAGACGTTGAGAGAGTGAGTCGTACCAGAAATACAAGCGGCCGTGTGGCGAGCACGCTGTATAGATGAAGAGTGAGTGAGAGAGAGTACATCCGTCTTCTTCGTTTGAACGTGTCATTGAGGCGTAAGCCAAATCAGTGTCTCTTTCATTTACATGTATATAAGTGAGAGCGGCTAATCAGTGTAGCGAGTCTGCTGTTCCGTAGAGAACAGCTGATGAGTGCTGCCGTCGCGCGATCGCCTGCTGAGTTATCCTTAAATCGCGCAACGGCGGGAAATTCAAAATATTGATAATTCCCAAACAGTAATATTCCAATTAGCTGTTGGGTAACCTAGCAACGTCACATTCGAAAGGTTATATCGACGTACCATACGAAAACTAGCACTCAAATTTTTTGGTTACGAAAACTAGCATTTTGGACTTTTTCGTAC
>JAYJLV010009220.1:0-10004 GCA_036873485.1 Torymus texanus | reverse complement strand
ATTAAAAATTATTCAAAAAATTATTTAAAAAATTATTTTTATAAATTAATAAGTTAACATTTAAAAATATTAACTATCTGTTTCTTTAACCGGAAAACCGATGGTAAATTAGTTTTTGGCATGGTTTACGATCATCAAAACGTGAAGCAAGATGAAGTAGCGATCGTCAACCAATCTTCATTTTGACGGCTTATTCGTAAAAAAGGCGCTTGCCCTACCAGTCTCCAATACTTATGGAACCAGGAAATGGGGCAAGTTAAGAATATTCACGGTTTTTTTGGAGCTACTATTTAAGCAGGTTTTTTTAAATGTTGGGTTTCAAGTACAAAATTTTATTCGGTTGTTTTCATTCACATTACATTCAAGACTCTTTCTATTATAACCGTGTTTTCAAGAAAAATAGAAACTAACTTTTATGATGTGTGCTGGACATCAAACACGAGAATATTTGCGACTCTCCATTGCAAATACCTCCATTTCGACCTATATTTCCGCATATTGTGGAATGAGTTTATTGCAATACGTACAATTGTAAATAATGTTTTACTCCGGAATAAAAAAAATGAGAGGAGGATTGTTGAGTTGAAGTATACCCGTTATTTTATATACGAAATCAAATGGAAGCATACTTAAGTTCATGAATCATAGACTCATATTTCATGCAAGATTCAGTTCAAGTAAAAAAAGAAATCAATATTGTATTGTAACGTTGCACTTCGCACGTCCCCGTACAAGGTATACAACTTATTTGTTACGCCAGATCCGGAGGTTGAAGGTCCGTTTGCCGCGAAGTCGGTGGGACGCCGACTTCGACGCTGAGGGAATATGGGAGAAGGGCGCGCGAATTACAAGCCGACACTTCGAATCACTTCCACTTTATTCACATGAGTATACGAATATTACCCGACACTGTTGTACGTGGCTAAATACCGCGCGCAACTACGTGCGGCCTCGCTACCGGAGCTCGTAAGCTCCGCTCTCTATAAGGTGCGCGCACCGTGCGCCAGCCGACGGATCGGCGGCTTCTACGGGCAAGCGCACCTGCTCTCTATATTCGACGCTCTCGCGGCACGCGGGTGGCCCGGTGGCCGGGATAGTACTCGCCTCGTGCCGGAGAAGATGTGCTCGCTGCTGCCGATGCCGGTGGTCGTTGGCGTGCGTCGGAGCGTCCCCCGAGGTGGCGGCGGCGTGTGTATGTCTCTCTCTCTCTAGCAGAGCTAGCCGTTGATGGTGACTACGGCTGCTGATTGTGAGACCTACTGTTGCTCTTCTCGCACCCGCCTTGGCGGCAATTACCGTCGCGTCCTTTTTTTCTGCCAGGAACGCGGCGTGTACGGGCCCACATCGAGGGCAGGTGCGCATAGATACTCCTAGCCGGCCGCAGTTGAAACAAACAATCTGCGTCCAAGGCTGCACGCACTCTGCCATTCGATGTCTCGGGAGACGACATTTGTAACATGTGAATAGCCGAGCATCCACCCGTGGATGCACTGAGACGTGGTCCAGACCGCCGAACTGGGTGCCCTTAACATGGCACCCATCCAACCCGAGCCATTTGCCACGCCTGATTTTCTTATGGGGGCTCGGGCGCCCGGGGGTGGCTCTCCTCCGACACCTGCTTCGCCTTGCCATTCCCGTGGGCTCGTTTCGCCGCCCGGCGTCTCTTGCCGCGCGTCCTCGGGGCAGGCTGCGGAGCTGGAAGCGCCCCAGATGCAATCTCCTCGCTCCGCTACTCCCTTTCCCGCGCGGCTCGCAATTCAGTGCGCACGGGTAAAGGTGCGTCAGTTGGAGCACTCGGCGATCTTGCATTCGCCTCCCGCTCTCCCTGCGCTCTCTCTACCGCGCGTTCCTGCTCACTACTTTCTTCCGTGACAAAAATCACCGATTCTATATTCTCCCTCTCGAAGCCGGGACGCTTCGTCTTCCTCTTCCTTCTCCTTCTACCAGTGCCGGCCCGCTCGTTATATTCACCGCGGCGCTTCTCCTCCCAGAAACCGGGCGGCCCGACGTTCAGGCGTACCTACTTGGTACATCGCCGAAATTCTGCACGTCTCGCCTAACCGCCGGATCCCGGAAACGGAGGAACAACTTCGCCGAGGAAACGGATTCTCCGTCCCATTCCATGGCGGTCGCGTTTGGGCTACCTCCCTCAATCGGCACGATCCCCGGGATCCCTGCAGGTGGCGGGTTAGGATCCGTCACCTCCAGGGTGCCCTCATGGCCAAGTGGATCTGGTCTACCCTCCAAAAGGCGTCTGGGCAAGACTCTGCCTACCTGCCGGCTCGCAACACTCACGCACTCCGCCGTCACGGCTCCGCTTTGAACACCTACGGCATTCTCAGCAACAGCCGCGGCGGCGGGCGGGTCTTGCGAGGACTCTTCCAGCAGGCGAGCCTCCGTTTCCGCGTCTAATGGCCCATCACCCACTTCGGCGAGCAGGCCGTCCTCCTCTTCCTCCGAGATTGTCGAGCGGGCTGTCCCCAAACGCGCAGCGGATGGCCTCTCCCCCGCCGCAAAAGGAACGAATACGTCACCTCTTATGCTCGCTATCCGGGCGGCCTCTTCGCGAGGCGCGTCGGCAGCATTACCGCCGACAGGCTCCTTGCGGCGCACGCCCGGCTCTCTATCCGTCGGTGCCTCCCGGGGCACCTCCGGCTCTCTATCTTCCTCCATCTCTCCTTTCGCTGCAGACTGCCGGTATCTGTAACACACACACACACCACATTTTCTCATTCCACTTCCTATCTAATGTCTCCTTTTACTCCTTTTATTATCTAATTTCTGTATTTTGCTATGGCAGTGACCAAGAATAAAGATGCTATTATTATTATTATTATTATTATTTTACACTATTACGCTCCCTTCACCTGTATCCCTGTACATGCAATTAGCATGCGTTCACGCTCCTCGGCGGTATCCATCTCTCCAATTCAGAGACGTGACCCATCACCGTCTTTTTCTTTAAATCCATTTCGAGAATATACACATCGGGCGAACTTACTTCAAGGATCTTATATGGCCCGGCGTATTTTACTTCCAGCTTAGCCGAGAAAGTGCGTGCGGCGTTTGACAAAGAATGCTGCTTGCGCAACACCAAATCACCCACTTGAAATTTTACTTGTTGCCTCCCTTTATCGTAATAAATTTTCTGGCGCTCTTGCTCCATATCAATATGTCGAGCTACTAGATCTCTCAACGCATCTAGCCTTTACAAGCGCTCTTGCCAATCCGCGCGGTCGATTCTTACGACTACGTCACGCGCTTCCATTTCTCTCCTGAAGCTTTTGACTGGCTTCGGCTGTCTACCAAAATTCAAAAATGCAGGTGAAACCCTCGTTGTTGCATGCGTCGCGGTGTTAATCGCGTGTCGAAACGCATGTAAATTTTTATCCCAATCTTTATGATCCGCCCCCACGAACGTCGCGATTAGTGTTTTCAACGTTCGAGTCGTGCGCTCGACCGGGTCGCTCTCCGGGTGATACGGCGGCGTGGTGACGTGCTTAACCCCGTTCTCTATGAGAATCTTGTCCAGGTATTTATTGACGAACTCATTACCGTTATCCGTGAGGAAATAGTCGGGCGTCTCCCACCTGAACAAGATTAACTCCACAAATGCGCTTGCGACGGCCCTCACATCTGCCGATCGGAGTGGCTTTAATTCTACCCAATGCGTAAACAAATCTTGAAACACAAGTATATGCTTAAAACGATTTTTACTTTGCGGTAACTCCATTATGTCAGCCACGACGACTGTCCAAGGCCTCTCTACTACCCGCTTTGCCATTAGCCGCTGCGGTGCTGACTGCAGCGACTTGTAATGTCACTCTTCACAGCATCGCACAAAGCCGTGCACGTCATGCCACACGCCGGGCCAATAGTATTCGCAAGCTACTCTATTGTACGTCTTCGAGACACCGAAATGCCCCGAAGACGCCTCTCTATGGGCGTCCCTCAGCACCCGCTCTTTATGATCCGCAGGCATCACCAGGCGCCAGTTCTCCTCACAGTTCAAAATAGGGTCAAGAAGACGATCGATCGTGTACTTATACAACAGACCGTCTTCGACCCGCCAATTCGGGAATTTTTCCGGCCGCTCGATCACCTCCTCCATTCGCTTACGTACCATACGTCCGACGAAACTGAGAAACTAGCGATCTCTAGATCACGCGAAAGCGCGTCGGAGACATGATTAAGCGCGCCTTTCTTATGCCTGATTTCAAAGTCCCATTGCTGCATCTCTAATATCCAGCGCGCGAGTCTACCCGTCGGCTCCTTGCGGTTTTTCAGCCACGTCAATGCGCTATGATTGGTGATTGCTACGAATTTATAACCCTCCAGGTACGGGCAAAATTTCTTAATCGCGAACAACAACGCTAAACATTCTTTCTCCGTGACGGTATAATTAACTTCTGCCGGGCTCAGCACGCGGTTTACGTAAGTGATAGGATGTTCCCCGTCGTCAAAAGTTTGTGTTAGCGCTGCCCCTATCGCGTGCGAACTTACCTCCGCTTGCACGCAAAATGTGCGGTTAAAATTCGGCCGGGCGAGAACTAGCGCGGATGCTAGCGCTTCTTTGAGTATCGCAAATGCCGTCTGTTCGCTCTCTCCCCACGGCAATTCTTGATCTTTTCGGAGCAACTTAGTGAGCCGCAGTTTGATTTCGCTCTCTCCTTGAATAAATCGCGAGTACCAACCCACCATCCCTAAAAACCTGCGCAGTTGTTTTACGCTAATAGGCACGGGATAATTTAATAATGGCGCGACGCGTTCTGGATTCGGCCGTAACCCTTCAGCGTCTAGGAAGTATCCGAGATACGCGACTTGTTGACAGCAAAATTTAGATTTCTCGAAACTGATCGCTAAACCCGCATCCACGATTCGCCGCCACACGAACTCTAAGCAAAACAGGTGTTCTTTGAACGTATTCTTAATCACAATTACGTCATCAAGATAGCCAAACACGTGCGGCTGACATTCCGACCCGAACAACGCGTCAATTAACCTAGAAAACGTTGTAGGCCCATTAATCAAACCGAAAGCCATTCTCCGGAATTGCCAAAGTCCCGAGCCCTGAACCGCAAATGCGGATTTAATTTCTAATCTCCACAATTTCCAAAAATCAATTCCCAAAATCATTTGGTGATCTATGCCTTCGATCGCGCGAACTTCAAGCGGTTTCGCCACCCCGTCACTTTCCCAGAACACGTAGCACGCTCCCGTTTACACCTCGCACTACCGTTGATGACGGAGTCATTCGTTACCTGCAAAGTTGTGCGATTTCCGGCCCTACCAACGAAACCATCGCGCCTGAATCGATTAGCGCTCTAAATTCTCGCCCGCCTAATTTCACCGTCACAATGTTGCGGTTTTCAAGTACCATCTCGGCCACTTGCTCCGTACCCTGGCCGGTGCCAAGGTGATTGGTCAGCGGCTCACAACCATGCTCGCTATTCACTATCATCGGATCGCCTCTCAATGCTAAACTCCGCGCGCATGGCGTAGGAGGCTCTGTCTCTCTAATTTCCCTATCATTAAATTCCTGAAGTTGAGCGCGTGAATTCACCAGCCAATCTTCCGCGGGCGGGGCAGTTTCTGCGCTCGCTCTCTCTTCAGCTGGCATTATCGCGATATGATTCGTTGTAGGCACAAGCGCATTTACTTCGGCCTCCAAGCTCGCTTGAATCTTCCGAAGCAAAACGCGTCTTTCATTACGATCATACTCGCGGTAGCCTGCCTGTTGAGAATGTTGTGCAACTGTCCCTTCTTCCGTATAACCTAAAGTACCTACTTCCCCATGAGCATGCTGCGCTGCGCTGTGTGATTGTTATCTGATGCGCTCGCCGGCGGGTTTGCACTCGTCTCTCTCCGCCCCTGCAAACATGCGTTCGCATAATGCCCTGGTTGTCCGCATGCGTAGCACACGGGCAGAGGACATTCACTTTGCCTACGACCTACGCTATTACATACGAAACACCTTCCCTTAAATGGTACACGCGCTCTTTCCTTATGCCTCCCGGGCCGAGGCACTGCGTCTTGTGAATGTACTCTATATGCAGCCGGCAGCGCTCGCCCCGGTTGACCGCGGCCAACACCAGTGTGCGACTGCGGCTGCATCTCTCTATACGTGATCGTCGGGATTCCTCCCGGCGCCACGGCATCCACCGCAACATCCTCTACGTCCGTCAGCGCTGCGTTCTGCGAAGCAGCCTGACGCTTTCTCCTTCTCCCTTTCGGTGGACCGCTCTTCACCCCCGCGTTCTCCTGCGCACCTGCCGACGCGGCACTCACGACGTTTTCTTCCCGACGAAAAGCCGCGGCCGGTATCAACGCGCTTCCTTTCGGCGGCGGTGGCGCATATCGTTCATCTAAATCTGTTCTCCGCCCATACTCCATCCCCCAACGATGCAACTCCTCGAAACTATCAGCCGACTTTCCCTCTAAGAAATGACGGAATTTCGGATGTAAATTGCGATATACGATCCTCAGCTGTTTGGCCACCGACGGAGGCCGATCAAATCGCGCGGTAATGCATTTAACTGCCGCGAGGTAACACGCGACTTTCTCCTCCGGCGCTTGAGTTCTGTTGCGTAATTCGTCTTAAATATCTTCCCGATCCATCTTTTTACCGAAGTGTTCGCGAAGATTTTTCTCGAATTCACTCAACGATCGTGATTCCCGGCCGACGGAACGAAACCATTGCAGCGCTCGCTCCGTCAAAGCGCAAGGGATGGCCTTCAAGATTTCCACGTCGCAAAGCCGATAATAGCGCTGCATCTCCGCTAATCTTTCCAAAATTCCTCGGCGCCTTCCGAAGACGACCCCGAGAAGGAGATGTGCCAATCTTTCAGCGCTTTTACTGCGTTTACTGGGCGTAACGAATCTGATCTGTTCGCGTTGCGGCCATTCCGTCCGCCTATCCCAGAAGAAGCGGCGCTCGGAGCGTTAGCTGCAATTTCTCGCTCAACATCGCCTTCGCTATTCGAACTTGATGTTTCGGCATCAAATGTGTCACGCGGCCGTGCCCCGGACACCTCTCTATCCGACTTTCGATCGTGCCTTATAAAGCACGAGAGAGTCGGTTCACTACGCGCCCCGTAACTCCCTCCCGGCGGCCCATCACGGCTCGATCGGAAAAGCGTAAGGCGTACTAAATTTTTCCATTCGACCATATTCACGCCGCTACTCTCACCCGGCGTACTCGCGTTTACTACTCTTCCACCGCGTAGCAGTACCGTTGACACGTGTCAACTGGTCCTTGCGCGCTCGCGTTTCGGCCTCCCACCACGCCGCCCTCGTTGTTGCGTTGTTCATTATCAACGCCCACGCGCTCATCCCTCACCACGTGGTTCCCGCTGCGTGAATACGCCTCGCGGTAGTCGCGCCAGAACAGTAAGCGCGGCAGCGCGGACAGAACACCCCAAATGCACGACGCTGGTTGCACTGGTGGATACGACTCTATCACCGCAGCCGGCGCGTCCAAAACCTGCTGTTCCGAAGTGCCTTGCTGCGGTGCTCGCAAATTCTCTGCCCCCCCCCCGCTGCGCTCCCGCGCACCGAAGAGGGGATGCTTCCCTCTCGAGAGACTTGCGTGAGCAGCTCCGCTGTCGTCACCGGCAAGCGCTCTCCCCGGTAATCATCATCATACACGGGCACATTCAAACCCGGATCAGATTTCATGATATCCGACCTCAATCGCCTATCACGCAAATCTTCTAATGTCCCTTCTGTGCTCAGCCCATCCACGTCTAGCAGCACAAGCAAGACTCGCGGCGACAGCTTGTGCACTATCTCATCTAATGCCCTTACTCCCACGTCACACCGAAATCGGCGCATCTTCCGTGCGTGCAACGGCGCCGCCATCTCTCCCGTAATGTCGCGAAATTCAAGTAACAGCTAATTCCCCACGCGCGCGAAAAACTAAGCATACCTAGTCACGAACAAGAAGTGTCCGGCTAATTAGAAAACGCGTAAATTTTCTCTTCCGATGATAACTAAATCGCTTCGCCGCTATCTGTTTTACCTAAATGTCACAACCTTGGTAAGAAATTGGACGGAAGTGCGAAGTAGGGTGTCGATAGCTCGGATAGGGAGGGGAGAAAGAATCAATACACCTCTGAAAGGAAACGGTTTATTAGTATCGAAAAAAAGACATGAATGAACCTAAGGAAAACAGATGCACGGCCTGAGGTGATCTCAGCGAAACGCAGACGCAGACACAAATACAATTCACAATATATATATATATATATATATATATATATATATATCGAACATACAATTCATAGTCGCAGATACAACAGATACTGCACATCAATGCACTATCTTGAATGGAGAATCACCTCCGTAACAAACCGACCCGAAACCACACTGGTCAGGCTACGTGTCGATCGTAACTGTCGTGCTGCGCTCGCCAAAACTGCACTCCCGCCATGCAGCGCCCGCCCCCTCCGTTGGACGCCGCGGCATGTCCAGCTGCGTGCGCCGCTAAGGCGGGCTTTTCGAATCGCGTGCCGGCGAGAGCGCGATTCACAGGGAAACACGATCGCAACATCCTGCCCGCCTCGTTTTCAGTACGAAAAAATGTTAGGAGCTCCCTGAGGGACCGCCCGCCGTGGGTGAGGACGGCGCCGAGACCGGAAGACGAGCCCACTTTGTCACGGGTCTTACGTAAGTACCGGTGGATGTTTGAATCATCGTCGCGCGAACCAGCGCATCTCTGCCCGGGTGCACGCTCAGGATTTTTCCCAATGGCCAGCGATCCCTCTTGAGCAGCGTGGAGTCGAGAATTAGCACCAAGTCGCCTTCCTCGAGGTTTTCTATTGATCGCTGCCATTTCGTCCGCTGTTGGTGAGTGTGTAGGTAGTCCCTCGATCATCTCATCCAAAAATCCTGGAACATCTGCTGGACGAGACGCCAGTTCCGAAGGGTCTGAGGAGAATCATCAAATTCCCCTGGGGTGGGCACAGCCAGCAATGAAAAGCCTATCATACGAGCCTAAATACGCGTGGTACAGGAAGGGCTCATTGCTCGTCAAGTGGCGAGATGGAGAAAGATCGCATGAGTGTGATAGTATCATCGTTCTTACCGCATTTGCATCTAAGTACGAGACACTTCCAACTAACTCGTCCGAAGCGTCTGCGTAACTAGCTCGCGGGACGGAGGCTATTCAAGCACGCTTGGAGAAAAAGCTAAGGGCGGCCTTCCTTAATGCGTGCTCTCTTAAAGCACACATTGAGGAGGTTCGGCAAGATCTCAGTGACAATCAGCTTTACGACATTTTTGGTGTCGCTGAAACTCGTTTTCATCCCTTGCTCGATGATTCAGCGGTTAATATCAATGGCTACTCGCTCATAAGACAGGGCCGCAACACTCACGGCGGAGGTGTCACATTATATATTCGCAACTCCTACGAATTTACTGTGCTCACGACTTCGAATACTATCGCGCCAGATAAACCAGGGATTGTCGAATACATCATGGGGCTTTTACACATCGGTAAAGCCGATCCTATTTTTGTCTCAGTAGTTTATCGACCCCCTGATGTATCTCTGACTGACGACCCTTATCTGGCTGTCGATCTTAAGCGACACGCTGAAAATTATCCAAACAGAATCGTGATGGGAGATTTTAATGCGAACTTACTTGAAACATCGAAAGACGAAAGACGACGCCTTGAACGTAGTGGAGCATGGGCCCACGAACTTCACCTCTGTACCTGGGACATGGATTGACGCTATTTTTATTAATTTTGACGACGTAATTATAGAGACGAAAATCGATCAGCGCCCCTTCACAATTCTCATAATCTTATCAGTGTAACTCTTGATAGATCAATTCCATCTGTGTCACAGACACCGCACTTCTACAGAGCTTACAAAAAATTAATTCAGATGATTTAAATGCGTTTCTTTGATTTTGACTCGCCGCATCTAACTACCATGCTGACAAAACTTACAGATAACCTGGCCATTGCCATAGACTCACTGGCTCCATTACAAACATTA
>JAYJLV010009209.1:0-10005 GCA_036873485.1 Torymus texanus | reverse complement strand
TCACTAATGTTTCGGTGGAGCAATTTTAACTAATCTTTAGTGGTTTTTTCACTAATTCAACTTTAGAGAGTATATATCCTCTTAAGCGCGGACTGTGTGTGTGTGTGTGTGTGTGTGCGTGTATATATATACACACATATATAATAAAAACTAATTGGTTAAAAATATTTTCTTACCAAGTACTCCATTAAAAAGTCATTCATCTAATACAATCGTATATACGCATCCACCCAACGCAGTGCCTTTCACAGTCCCCCCCCCCATGAAAGAAACCAACCAGGCTTCTTAATCAAATTATAAGCTTACAATCCTAAACCAATTCGCACGCGTGCCTCTTTCATTCTTTCCTCCTCTTTCTTTCATCCCTGACTACTGTCACAACAGCCTAACGACTGCGTGCCCATATACTCACACACACACACACACTCTCACACACATGTGGACATACAAAAGCCGACTGCTGCTTCTGCTACCCATAGCCATTCCCTCATATTTACACAGCCTCGATTGAGTGTATAGTCCCTCTCCGCGGGAGGGACGACAAGTGAATATTCGAAAAACACACACACACACACACACGTGCGCGCGATAATTCGTTCCAAGAAGAGCCGCCGTACGGCATAGGTATCTGTATATCTATATATGTATATATACAAAAGGGCCGCGTGTCGAATCGATCGGATCGATCATGCTGATCTGTGTGATACGATGGAAATATATCTATGTAAAGCATGGCGTGTTTGCAGTTCTTTCGGAGCATGTATATCTATGTGAGGATGAGTTTGGAAAACGAATGCATGGGTAATTTGAGGATTAATTGGCTTGGAGATTTGTGGGGAATGTGCGCCGGTATATATATATATATATACACACACACACACACACACACACACACACACACACACACACACACACACTACTGCGCGAGAATGCGTGTGTGTGTGTGTGTGATGCGGCCGTGAAAAAGGATGCCACGGGGAAATTAGTTGAATTCCATTGGTGTCTAGGGAAAGCTCGTGTCCGCCGAAAGGTGCCGTGTGTGTCAATGATCTGTTGAATCTGGTGGGGACAGTTGAAAGGAAGTATGTATATCGATGAAAGTGTGCGAGACGATAATTTGACTACGATGTTTTTATCGCGTTTTACTTATTACCGGACGAGAAAGTATATTTATTACAAATCGGTTTGGTAAAATCAATGTTTATAGTAGTGTGGTGCGATAAAAATATCATGGTTCTCTTCAGTTCTATAATTTATTCTTTTACTTTATTTTTATTTCAAATTATACACGATCAATACTATACATAATTATATATTTATTTATCAACAATAATTTTTCATTATTGTAACCACAACTCACGAGCACGTAATAAAATAGCATATGAACTTAGTCATCTATTATATACATCGCGCGTGGCGAAACGGAACATTACAAGCTCGAAGAATGCAAAAAATTCTGTATCCCTAATAAATCCTACCACCTAATCTCAATAATCCCAATGACAGAGCGTGGGAGACGTCGTTGTCGACGGTCTTTTTTTTTTCAAAACCTATCAATACCAATCACTGCTAAACCACGCTGAGAAAATCGGAAACTGAGCTCTAAAACTCTGCGCCCATCCTTATATATTATATACCTGTGCATCGTATACCGGCAAAGTTCTCACACACACACGCGTGTGTGTGTTTGCTATGAGAGTGCCGACAGCGCACGCCGTGGGAGGTGAGACGCGTCAGTGTGCATCCGGGCCGGATTTCGCGATAAATCAAACGAAATTTTGCTAAATTCGTCGCATGCGCGCGCATCTCGCATACATGGATAAAAGCTCTTTCCGAGAAATGATTTATGGTCTACATTCGACTTGGTAGCGTGTGCTGAGGTATATATAATATAAGTATATATAAGAGTATGTAATCCCTGTAATTTATTAACAGGGAGCTGTGTTATGTCACACACACACACACACACGAGAGATAAGTTCGATGACATCATTTTGATATAGAATAATGTACGCGCACGTGAGTGTGTGTGTATATAGAGGATTGTGCAATTTTGCGGAGTATTTTTTTTTTACAGGATGGATATGGTGTGCACGCGTGACAAAGATATGCAGATTCGTGGTGTGTAATATATAGAGGCGCGTATACTTGACAGTGGGAAGATGGAAATTGTTGGAGTGTGTGTAATATGTTGTGGTCGTAGTGACTGTCGTTCATTATCAAGTGAGCTAAGAGGCGATCGCGCATTGTGATGGTTGTGTTGCACATAAAGATCAGAGGTGCGTGGATTTTAAATGAGAGAAGATGTTAATTAACCGGCATATTTTGTCCAGTCATTGATAAAGTTTTTAAATTACAATTACATTTATTATTTTAAAAGAAAAGTTTAAACTGCAGAGCGATCATGAATTTTCTCTCTTGATTTAAATTCAATGTTCCTAATCGACGAATTAAGTAAATTTTATAGTCTTACAAGTTAATAATTTCATACTGAACAAAAGCATAAATATTCTAGTTTATCATTAAGGATTGAAGAGCATACAACTACGTTTGTAATATATATGCATATATAATGGTTAAATTAAGAAACAAATTTAATCATCTCAATTAAATCTACATTTCTATACAAACGATTAGACATTATTTCTTTAAAATAAAAATATTGAAAGATTGAATCGAATGCTAAATTCCATATAATTAATAATAACTGAATATCGACGGCTATATTCGAATCTAACATTTTTGCTTCAAATAAACCGATTTATTAAATTAAATCCGCGTATTCAAAGTATACAGTTTTAATCAAGTCGATTAGAAATTGTCTTTCATTTTAGAAACCAGTATACGTTACAATTGTAGCGTTACACTGCATAGCCAACCCATCATCGCGTACGCATGCACTGCGCATTTGAAATCTCAATTGGCTCCGCTTTCATCGAGCCATATACTCGACGAGTCGCTACCGGGAATCCCTATCCGCACCGATTTAGAATCGCACACGCTCTCTCTCTCTCTCTCTCTGTTTCCCGTGGGGAAATTTCACGCATTGTGTATAATATACAGAGGCCACCGTCGCCAGAGTATATAAGTACACACCCGACGATTCCGCGTAAAAAGGAAGTCGCGTGTGGGTGTGTGTATATATATATATATGTGTGCGGACGACGGCGAGTGTGCGAGAATGCGCGTGTGCCCCTTTCTCGGTCCAAGCGCGTTGAGCGATTAATCGAGATGTATATATATGTGCACGCGGTCTTTGATATGTGCGAGATTTATCGTTGTAGAGTAAGTATCGTGATGTAGTGTGAATGCGAATTGATTTTTTCTATTTGCTATTGTATTTGTAAGTAGTAGTAGATTTTACTTGTTGGTTGTTATTTTTGGTTAATGGAATTAGACGATTTAGTATAATATTGAAAGAATAAGAAGATACTTAGGTGTTACGTCGTTTCGGAATGGAATTGAATTGAAAAAATTAAGGAAGCGAATTTTTATATATATTGATGCGCCTATACTAATTTTGTCCTGATTCGTTTCTTTGGCTATAATTAGTTAAGTCTATTTTTTCGTTTAATCATATACATATAGAAGATAATAATTGAGTCAATAAGATTCATTAATTTCAAATAAATATCATCCAACTATATAATCTCAAGTATCGCTTTTTCATTCTACTAATTATCAATAAATATATCATTACAAAATAATAATTGTAAAAAAAATTTTAAACTATATCAATTACACAAGTTATTACATCACTATACAGCAGCACTCACAACAAAGCGAAAAATCGCCGATTACACGCGCGCTGCATCGACTTATACACACTCTCCTTCGCATATTACCTCAAAATTTACGACGCTTCTATATATATACATATACACACATCGGCACTCAACAAGTCGCACCAAGGCATCGCCGCATCGTTCGGCGAATCAATCCACCACACGTTGGATCATCATCATCATCATCGAACCTCCGGTTATATATATACCTATTGCTACTGAACACGCGGGCGATAATAAATCCACGACGCAGCGTCCGAAAAATTATGAGTTAAACAAACAACAAAAAATTATAATAGTGCACACGGAGGGTCGACGCGCGCAGATGAGCGCGATGGTTTCCCACATTGAGATGAAAGAGAGGCGCGGTGAGGTGGTGTTCCCATAAAGGAGCGACACGCGTGGCCTGCAGCGTTGAGATGAGTCAAACTCGTCTGTGTGTCTGTGTGTGTGTGTGTGTGTGTGAAAAAATTGAGGAGGTATGATTAAGAGGTGGGAATAAATAATAAAGCTTATCGGGCCTTGCCGATCGCATCCGAAATTCCGCGAGAAGTCGCGCAAAAGTTCGTGCGTGCCGCGCATCGGTCGAGTAGTGGTGTGTGTGTATATCGAAGAGAAAAAAAAGAGAGAGAGAGGAATGGCATGGCGGTGAGTATAACAAGGCCCGGGAGGACTAGAGAAAGACCGCTCACGAGAGAGAGAGAGAGTGGATGTGTATATATATACACGTATATATACAGCGCAGCTCACTCCTGCTCCTGCCGGACTCCGCCCCGCTCTCTCTCTCTCTCTCTCTCCGCTCGCTCAGGGTCGTCTTAATTACCGGGTGGTCCAGTTCGGAACCCCATAAATATTCCCTCCGAGGCGGCACTCTTTCTGGCTCTGCCGCGCGCGCGCACGCGAAAGGATTCCTCTCTCTCCTCTCTCCTCTCTCTGTCTCTCTCCCTCTAATCCCTGCTGGGAGATAAGGCAAGCGAGCGAGTGAGCGCTATCGCGCGGACGCGCGCGCGTTTCTCAGATTCGTTCGGCGCGGGATAAAAAGAAGGGAAGGGAGAGAGAGAGAGAGAGAGAGAGAGAGAGAGAGAGAGGGCAAATGAATTATATACGTGCGTGTGTACGTGAGGGCACTCTTTGTGCTTGCGCGCGCGAGCGGCGAATTCGCTGCCTAATTAATTGCCGGTGGAAGAGAGAAAGAGAGAGAGAGAGAGAGAGAGAGAGAGAGGAAAGAGTTTTTGCGAGGTTGAGGTGGGGGAGGGTTTAATGACGATGGTGTATGTGTGTGTGCGAGTGCAAGGGTTTTTTATACGAGAGACGGGATGGGTGGAGTGTGTGCGCACGCGCGGATTGCTGTTGAGTTAATGAGGAGGGGAGGGAATTCAGTGGCTGAGAGGGAGGGAAGTTTTTTTTGTAAGGAGGGAATAAGGATTGTGCGGATTATGATATTCGGGGGTTTTGTATAATGAATTGAAAATGGAGTTGGAAATGGTGAGTTTTGGTCAATTTATTGTGTGAAAAGTTTGATAATTAAGTGATGTGGTGTGTGGGCTCTAATATGTGTGTATTGAAAACTTGGTTATGGCGTTATTTTAAACATGTAATTTTACGTTAATGGATATGGAACTATAAGTTCTACACGTACCGGTAAAAACTCGTTAAAAATAAGTGGATATACTACACGCAATAAAGGCAAAAAATATTATCCTCATTTATTTGAAAATATGTATGAGGCTCGTTTGTGTATTGTCCAAGTCAGATGTCTTGGAAATATTTCGGGATTTCCATTTCATTTCTCTATAAAATGTCTTGTAATTTTTTTCTTTAAAGTAATCTGACATAATGGACTTTTATTTTGGATAATTTTTTAATTTGAGTATAATATTATTGAAGAAAATATTAAATTAGAGCCGAGAAATTCAGCAAAGTGGACCAAGTCTCATTTTTATGCGCGCTGGGCGCGCCTTATGGCGAGCAAATCAAATTTTACATGTCCATTTCAAATCGACCAATCACAATCATTAGAGGTGACAATCTCAAGTCCATCTCTTTTTTATATAGGATTTTTAACTCAATTTTGAAATAAAATCTTAATATCTATATTTTTCTATCAATAGCTATAGTTTTCATCGTCTTTCTTATATTCAATTACACTTGTCGTACAGGAAAATCATTGTACAACTTACGCTTATATTTCTTCAACAACTGTATCACTCGCGTATAGGCGCCGAAACAGCATTCTCCGCATTAATATCAAACGTCCGCATAAATGTACAAGCAACAATTAGCCCGCATATAATACATATATTAGTAAAACTCTCAATCAACCAACTTGCAACCTCGACATTAAACTTCATTCGCTCGCTCAATCCATAAGGAAGTCATTACCATCAGCTTGAAAACGGAAGCTCGTAGTCGCACGGCACGCTTATATATCTACGCACACGCATACGGAAAAATCAACAGGAAACTATACGATAATCCTATATAATATCCGATACTCTTACGCTATACGTACGTATATCGAAGATGCTATACCGTTGGTATGCCTTACTTACTGTGTAAGAAGAAAATCGATCATTTTATTTTATCCGATTTCACAGAGGCGTGTGCGGTTGTTTTCCGCTTATATCTGGATTCAGCTGACATTCATATATTACTCTCGCTATATGCCGCGCGCTTTGCTACCTACCACCATGTACGCGAAAAAGATTTAATCGCGCATAATATGAATATGTATTTATCGACGCGGCTGCGCTGCGACTTTTCACTCCTGGTATATATACATATATATGTATGTTTGTGTATAAAAATGTAAATACTATGGCAGTTTTTTTAGTGCATGTGCATATATATGTGTGTATAGTACTTGAGGTGTTGCGAAAAAGTCGTGTACGTGTATGTATATGTATGTATATGTATGTGTATGTGTATGTGTGCGATGGCGATGAAAAGCGAGTTTAGATATGGGCAAAAAGTGTAGCAGGGAGATCGATGCTTATGCGGTATCGGTTTTTGCAAATATTTGCGACAGAAGTCAAAGAAGATGTTGATGCGAATGTGTATTTGTATGGGTTATTTATGCCGTTGGGTGCGTGGGAGAATGAAGTGGTACGCGTATATAATTTCGATGTTTATCTGGTATATGTCGTTTGTGAATGAACAGATGCTATAGGCTAAGTTTAGCACGAGCACGTTTGTGCTGTGTATATATAAACGTAGTTGCAAAAGAATTTGTCGAATGGTTGTACACGGATTAAATTGCCATTCAGTTGGAACCACATGATTAAGTTACGTATATAATATATAGTTGAATGGTTGATCAATCTAAGATCAAGAATCACTGAATAATTTGATTATCCGTTTGAAATATAATTATTGGTATTCACTAATTAATCGGAGATCTCGATCTTGTCAGATTAATTATACAGTCCTAACAATCCTGTTACAAAATCGAAGATTTAACCGGATAACCAGAGAGATTCGATAGATACACATCCAATATCTATTAGTCAAATATTGACTATAAGTCGAACCATGGATATATAGAAAAATCTTCTATTCGAAAACTATATAATATACACTTGTATAATATTACGGAATAAATACGTATATAAATATATGCAAAAATCAATCCGCTTTTACACTTTGCCAAAATCACAACTACCGCTGTGACAAGCCGGAGCGTATCCGACTTCAAAGCGACAATTAAGGACTCCGCTTGCGCGCCTCCCAAAATCAATTGGCACGTATATCCCTCAGGCACACACATACACACACACACATACATATACGAACATACCGAAACCGCTCGACGACGGGGGGGCATCGCGTCGAATCTCACGACTGCTAACTCTGGCGTGGGGGTCCCACCGAAAAAGCAGACAAACTGGAGTCACCCGCCTTCCTCTCTCTTTCTCTCTCCCTATCTCATCTCCAACATCTTCAGATGCTTATCCTCGAACACACACACACACACGCATATATACACAGGTACACACACACACACCCCGTTGTAATTATCTTATCTTTCTCTCTCTCGCTCTCTCTCGAACCGGGTGCGTATACTACGTGTACTGGAAAAAGCACCGCGGCGTGTGTATATATATATAGCGACACGCGCGGATTCCAGCGCCTAATATCCAAAAGTGTCCCGTGGATTCCGATACAAATTAATTGAGTGGCGCAAGAAGCGAGGAGCAGAGAGGAGAGGGAGAGAAGGGATTCCGGGGAAAATTCCTCGGCTCTATTAAATTATAGGTCGTCGTCGTCGTCGACGTCGTCGGCGACGATTCTTTCTTCCGTTTGGTTTTTTGTCGAAAGAGCGCGAATGAGTATAAGGAACCGACGAATCGGATGACCGATCGTGTGTGTGTATGTGTTTGTGTGTTTTGAGGTTCGGCAAGAGGTGCGCTTTTTGTCGGTTTTGGCGCTAATTGGTGGTAACGATGGGGAGGAAGAGAAAGAGAGAAAGAGAGAGAGAGAGAAAGAGAAGATAGGTGAGATGCGAGAAGAGGTTTTATAGGGATTAGTCGGAAATCTGTTTATACAGCACGCGCGACGTTTTGAGGGAACCACGTTTATGGTGTGTGTGCTTGTGTGTTTTGGATGTAATCGAGTTGAACAAAGTTGTAAAATGGATTAATTTACCCGTGTCCTCATTTCAATTATATAAAACCCAATCAATTAAACCGCAAATTACTTTCGTCAGTCGTACATATATATAGGTATATATTTATACAATTTAGATCGATCAAATCACGTGAATAAATATATACATATATATAAACATACGAATTAAAATGATAATTATCTCGTAACGCGACCAAGACTTCTCGTAAAAATTCAGATGTTTACCGTCGTCTCATCTCATAGTGTGGTGAGTCTACCGCGTATTACATATTATAGCTGCTCCTCGCTCGTCCGAGTGTCTGCGCGGCATCGCACGCTCTCGCGCAGTCCGACACATTTATATGCAAATATACTTGCGAGATCTACTACCGTGATTCGTCGATTCTCACGCCAGGTGGCGCAGTGAGTATACAACTCAAATAGAGCCTAGAACAAATATAGAAATCTGTAATGATAAACCTATGCCTTAGATTGACGATCTATATCGGTTCAATATACAACACAAACATCGACTTATGATCTATGCGGTCATTTAGAAAATTACATTTTTCCGTATACACCTGCGTGTTTGATTGTATAGTATATCATAGCTACCTGGTTACCTATACAAACCATCCTTAATATCACTCGACAACCAGCGCTTCGAAGCTTCGAATCGGTACGCGCCGATTCCTCTTGTTACCAGCAAGTCTATACAACCATCCGCTAAATTCCACTCTCCCGTCATCCTCTCTCTCTCTCTTTCTCTCTCTCTCTTTCTCGCCGCGGGCCCCTATCGGCCTCTCGCACGGCCCTGGGGCACAGCAGCAGCAACAGCACTCGTCGTCGTCGTCGTCCCTCTCTCTCTCTCTCTCTCTCTCTCACCCAAGAATAATCTCTCGCTCTCGGCAGCCGATCTCCTCCTCCTCCTCCTCCTCCTTCTCTCTCTCACTCTACACTTGTTGCTGCCTGCGCGCTACGGCCTCGGGAACAGCAGCAGCAGCAGTCGGCGATCGCCCGAGCGGAAAGACGCACGTACATATTATAATATACATACACACATATACATATATTATAGAAAGAGAGAGATAGAGGGGGAGAGAGAGAGAGAGAGAGGTATAGATATAGATATATAACGCGACGCGAGCGCGAAAAATCGTGTCGATAATATATAGATAGAAAGATAGAGAGATTGACGAAGAAGACAACCGAGAGAAGTGAAGTGAGTGCGTGCGTGTGCAAAGAGAGAGAGAGAGAAAGAGAGAGAGAGAGAAGAGAGGAAGTAGCAAGCAAGTGTGTTTGCGCGCGGCCGCGAACGTGGATGGACATCATAGGACACTACGTCGTCGTCGGCGGTGTTGCGCTAAGTGCGGGCAGAGGGAAGGACGATATGCCGTGGCCGCTGAGCGGCGACCGACCTACGATCAGTGGCAAGGTACAGTATATATTGATAACATTTACATACTTATATACATATATATCGTTATTACTTACTTACATACATACATTCATACTACTGTCTATGCGAAAAATCACACACACATATATATATATATATATACACACAAACACAAACACACACACACACACACACACACACACACACACACACACA
>JAYJLV010009198.1:0-10005 GCA_036873485.1 Torymus texanus | reverse complement strand
CCATCCCCCCAACGGAATTCCGAGCAGTGCGGTGATACCAAGACCCTTGCAGCACAGATACTTTTCAAAGCGAGGGAGAGAGAGAGAGAGAGAGAGAGAGAGAGAGAGAGAGAGAGAGAGAGAGGGGGAGATGGAGAGGGAGAGAGAGAGAGAGAGAGAGAGAGAGGGAGAGAGAGAGAGAGAGAGCAAGGAACACGGAAAAAATTATGCAGAAATTTTTCAGATAAGGTTTTCCCGTTTAT
Organism: Torymus texanus; assembly: GCA_036873485.1. NCBI lineage: Eukaryota > Metazoa > Arthropoda > Insecta > Hymenoptera > Torymidae > Torymus > Torymus texanus. Next base: position 9,763 of record JAYJLV010009198.1, on the reverse strand, counting down.
CAGCGCTGCGCGTCTGCTTGCAATGCTGCGCGTTTGATATGCAGAGAAGACTATGCAGCGCTCGGAGAGGAGGTAAGATTATTCAAATGTTGAGCGGAATGCCGTATAAGAACGGGGGTCGGTGGTATTGTGAACGCTACGTGGGGGAGGAGGCCGATAGCTGATGGGAACTGTCGGATCTATGTAATTCATGAATTTCTTGTATTGTTTAGATTTTAAGTATATGGTTGGAAATTTTTACGGATTAGATGAGTTTAAACATTCAATTTTTATTTCTTATTTTAAGATCATAATTTGTTTGATTTTTCAATATACGTATTCAATCAAATTGTTTTTTGAAATAGTTAGGATTTTAACTTGATCAGAGGAAGCCAATGAAGCTGAATCACACTTCTGAAGATTGCAAAATTATCTTTATGAATTGTACACATTGTTTTTTAAATACATGATTAGTTTGCGTACATATTATTGGAAAGTTCTTCTTAGAATAAATACTGAAGGATTATGTAGAGAAATATATTTTTAATGTTATAAAAGTAATCAAGAACAAGTTGCATAATAGTAGTAGATAAGAATTACCATAAAAAAACTCTAACTGAGCAATTTAAAACTGTAAAAACAATATCAATATCGCTTGTAATAACCTTGACACCCTCACGAACACTGACTAAATTAGTCGCTCCCTCCTTTCCCTCTCACAACTTTTGCCATCCCATCTTCTCCGATAATTCCCATTCGACGAAAACCAGAGCGACGAAAGATCGCGAGCGAAAAAAAAACTAGTTTAGAAAGACGCTTAAAATGCACGGACGACGACAGTTTAAAACTTTGCCCCAATAGGTGAACCTTCTCTCTTTCTCCTTCCACGAGAGTTCATGCACTCACTTCCAGCTTTAAAAACCGTCTTGTCGGGTGAAAAGGCCATCATCGTGACGATCGTATCCGCCTCTGTGCATTTTTCTTAAATTATACGACTTCTCGCGTAGTACGAGATTTTTCGAAAATGGCTCTACGATATGACCGGCCATGTCTTTTTACCTTTCCGATCACGTTTACAGGAGTGAGAGAGAAAGTTTCGCCCCAGACTAGGTTTTTGATGATAGGAGCGTTATCTGGTTAACAGGCGCGGCTGTTCTAAGGAAGTTGATGACTGATTTTGATGTAGGGCTTTTCGGGGAATTGGAAAACTCGAGGTTGGTATCGAGATGGTGACGTTGCACAATGGAAGAACCGAGGTCTGCTTTCAACGGATTTTTCTTTTTGAAAGTAGAAAGAAGGTTCGTGTATTGAATTTTGTCTCTAGAAAATATACAAAATATCTTAATATGGTCAATTCATCGATTTATCATACAAAGTATCGATAAATTGTTATTTTTATTTCTGTGTATTATGTACAGTATTTATATAATTTACTGTCAAACAAGACTCAAAACCACACTTATATTAAACATAATCTCGCACAACTTCGCACACTTTAATTCCCTAACCCTATACGTAAAAAATCTCGACCCACCTCCACTCATATCCATCCTTCAACTGGAACCGATGAAGACGTCAGAAGGTACGCGCCACGCTTGCGAATCAATGGCCAGAGCGAAATACACGAGTCGTAAGCACAGAAATAAAGTCGCAGAACTACGTAATGCCGTGTGCACGGCGCCGCGTGGCGTGACGGTTTATGCATCAGGCACGAGTATAGCAAGCGAACGTTCAGAAATGTTTTGCTCCCCTTCTATATCTTTCTCTTCGACGCTCTCTATTTTCCTTCCGTTTTACCTCCTTTCGCCTCGGCGCCTCCCCCACGCGAACGCGCGCGCGTTCCGTTTTCTTTTATTGCCATCCTCGTTCTTCATCCTCTCGCTTCAGTTCTTCTTCTTCTTTCTTTTTTTGTTTCTTTAGCTTTTTTCTTAAGGTTCTTTCATGCCTTTTCTTTGTTTTGAAGGGAGGAAAGAGAGAAGTGGAAGGGGATAAGGTGCGATGCGGTGGTTTAAAATTTTTTGTTTGACTTTTTGGTACTTTTAGAGGAAGGGAGACATTTGTACGGTTGTTTTACGTAGGGCTAACGTCGTTCTTATAGTAGGAAAAATGATATACACTTTCTGATAAGTTTTCTTCTTGTGAGCCTCTAGAAGAAAGAATAACAGTTGCATAAAAAGGATACCGTCTAATGGCTAATATTAAGCAAACTTAAAAAAAAATTTATCCCTTTTAAGAACAGGGATTAAACACAAGTCAAGTGCTCAAAGTATATTCTTGCTATTTATCGTTAAACTTCTTTTTACGCTTGATCTTTGTACTTAAGAAAACAAACATATAACGCTAATAAGTGTTCTCCCATAAAAGGTATTCACAACACTCAGGTATACACCTACTTCTGCACAATCAATCCTCAAGCTATAAAAATCCACCTTCCCTCCTCTCATAAAAAGCCTCAATTACAATTCCTCCATTAAAAACGTAACTGCCCTCTTCGAACTCTCGCGACACTCTACTCTCGACTCTACTTGAACTCCGATCTACAAGACCCCCAGGACAGAGAGAAAGAAAGAGCGGAAAGGAAAAGAAGAAGAAGAAGAAGAAGAAAAAGAATGACGACGACGTACTCACGGAACGTAAATCCTTGCAAGCGTTAGAAGACGTTCGCTCACTCGCTCGCTAGTGTCTGGGATTAATGCCGCAAGGTTTCCCCCCTGGGAGAGAAGCAAAACGGAGGATTTTAGGTTGGAAATGACTCTTATTACCGTAAGAAGCTTTCCATCGGGCGAACGTACAGAACTTTACTTCTATAAGTTTTTTTTTTCTCTCTTTTTCTCTGTGTTTACCGAATCTAATGAATCGCGAGAGGCACGTCGCGTATAATTTCTGTTTGACGTTGCTCTACCTCTGTGCTGTGCGTTTAACGAGTTGGCGTGAGATAAGGGAGCAGCACTGCGAGGGCACGATTGTTTTCCGCTCGGTAATTAAAAAGTTGTGAGCTTTTGAAACGCTTTTGTTTGCCAGGTTTTGAGGGAACGCTGAAGTTCATGCACTGTGAATAGAGGATGTTGCTTTGTATCGAATTGTAAACTATTTTTACTATAATAGCTATTTCCTTACTATTGTTATTTTAAAATAATCTTTCTTAATTTACCTAATTTGTTTCTTCAGGTAATACAACATCCTAATAATTTCGTCTTCTCATTATACCCAATCTTCCGACTATTTTCCATTTATTCATTCCTATAAGCACATTATGTAAAACACGGTTGAAATTTCAACCACCCAAGTCCGTAACCCCTACGCGAGCGTGCGCTTGGAGCTTTCAGATTGCAATTTCCACGAGAACAAGACATTCATCAAGTCTCGACCCCCTCGTGCGCCGACGCAAAGTCGATTCCAATAACTAATACATCCCGAGCGGGTTATCGCTTCCCGCACCTGCATTCCCTCGTTGATGTATATACGCGCATGTGTGTCTACGTATGTGTGTATATATACCAATATGGGAATTTATTACCGTACGGATTTTTATTATGCAACCCGTTCGATCCTCTTACGTTCGGTCGAGGACATTTAATGCTCTGTCGTCGAAGGATGAAAAAAAATATAGATGCCGTTGATTTGTTGGCATTTTGCTTTTTTTCTTTGCATTTTATTTTAGTAGTAATTTTAAAAACAAATACTGATTAGCTAGTAAATAATATAATGAAAAAAATCATTTTGTTATATGGTTTTCATGTTTACTATCTAAGATAAAAGATCGACAGTGTTAATCATACGATATATCACTCTGAATTTTATAGTTACATATTTACAATTTATATATTTATATCACCCCTTTTAATTACTACGAATTAAAGATCCATCTTATTCACATAAAATATATGCTATTATTAATTCAGAATAATTATTCCTCATCGATTCCTTACACAACCTCTATCTTCCTCCACCCAAAGATGACCTAAACTAGATAACCCCGTAATTAATCTCCCCATCCACTCCATCCCCTATTTTCACCTCAAACAAATTCTAAAATAAAAAAACCTCCATATTATATTCACCATCAACCCACGTACCTCCGCAAAAACTTTTCTCCACAGCAAAAAAAAAGAAAAAGTCGCCTCCTCATCCACCCACAACCACCTTCACCTCGTCCTTTCCTCTACAGGCCGTCCTCATTCTCGCTTACACACGAACATACATACATACATACATACGACGACGAGCAACCCCCGCTAAATCTCGCTCTCGGTCTGACATTTTGAAAGCGGCCGATCGACCGGCCGCCCGCGCAGAACTGATAATTACACCGGGAGGCAGCAGCAGCAGTGGTGGCAGCACGACATGCCACCGTTGAGCAGTAAAGGTGCATTGCCCCTCCGCTCCTTTTCTCTCTCCTGACCTAGCGAGCGAGCGAGCGAGTCGGGCAGGTAGGCAAGCCTAAATGCTAAGCGCAGGTGTAGTGCGTCCCCGCGAGGGTTCGAGGAAGGTTGAGTCGCAATAGTAAAGAAGTAAAGTTGTGTGCAGGTGTTTTTCTTTTTTTTTTTTACTTTGGTGGGTGGTTTTTATGAGGTAACGGGGGAAAGAGAGAAAGAGAGATTAGAGGTACGAAGGATTTAGGAACGATGGGGTTAGCCGATTACGTTGTGTCGACGATTTTGTTTTTTAACACTGTGATATTCGTGTATCTGTTAATGGGATTATTGTTAAAGTTTTATTAGTTTTATACATTTATTTAGAGACCTGTTATTGTATATTTGTTTCTTCGTTAAATTACTATATTATTTAAGAAAAAAATGTGAACGCATATATAAACTCTTCTAAATCTCACAAAATCTGAACGACACGTTACCGAATCATGCGTCATCACTCGTTCGTCGAGGAATCGACTTTCTCAGCTATACACATACAGACCATAGCCGACTTATCTCCACGACGCGTGAAAGTGAGCGTGGAAAAAAAACTTCTTCCAGGATACGACACTTATGAGTCATAACGCCATAAATGGATGTGAAAATGAAATATGTGGTCCTGATACGTGTGGGTACGTAAATCGCATCACATATAATATAGAGAGTTAAGTTCACCGCCTTATCAGTTACAGGGAAATAACGCCATGTAAATTTTCTTTTTTGAGTTCACTGCACTGCCGCGTGTAAATTCAGGCCATCGACTTTGCCTCCTATGTTTGTTTGAACACAACCCCCATTATGGATTTTTTCAAATTGTCTGTGCACTGCGCGCCAGGCGAGCGTTTTATTTTCTCGTTGGTATAAACTTCAGGTGTACAGAGTCCTGCATTGTTTATGATAATTTTAATGCGCGGTGCGAATGTTTTTTGCTGCGAATGTTTCTTGTTACGAACGTAAAAAAAAAGGTGGAATTTATAATGTAGAAAGGAATTTTTTCGAAAACCGCTTAATGCAATGCATTTAAGAGGATGTTTTTTTCTTTACGTTAAAAGAAGTTTTTTTCAGCTTTAAGTTTGTCAAATAGCAAGTAGAATCGTTAAGTAATTTCACGTTTATGTCTGTTCCATGAACGTAAGTAAAGCGTATTTAAATTTAAAACTCTGGGCTGCGAGCTTTTTCATTACCACGTTAATGAAAGTAAGTTCGTTTTCTTTTGTCTGGTATTTTAGCTTTAAAAACCGTAAAATTGTTTTGACGAAAAATAAAGACAGTGACACTACTGCTCGGTTGAAAGCAATTTCAGATTTAAGTGAAGAATATATACCTGTGTTTATAATTCTAAAATAAAAAAGTTATTAATCTATTTCAGAGCTGTTAATAAATTAACGACGTAATTTCCGATAATTAAGACATATAATCGACACATTGACACGTGATCGATAAACAAATAGCAGCATGCACGTAATAATAATACATGTATGTTAATTTGCTTAAATTTAGTATAATAAAATTTGAATACATAGGTATATCGTTATCTACTTTCACTACACATTCTTCCAACTAAATCTAATATTTTTTTTAATAAAAAATGTCACAACCATCCACGTCACCTTGCTAAAAAAATAAACCCCTTTGCGAAAATTCTCGCTGCATTATTCTCCAACGAAATCCTGAGAAACAACAACAATCCGGACAAAGAACTCAAAACATTTTGCCCCCAAAAACTGCAGCGTATTTTTAACGTCAGCAAGGTACGCCAAAGACAAAAAAAAAGTTGAAGAAATTTCCTACCAAACGCGAGAAAACTCAGGCACTACATCGTATCCTGGTTAATGCGCCGTATACGGCGTTGGGAGTAGGTGCAAATAAGGCGAAAAAGATTCGCGCGGCAGTTACGCTAATGGCTTTTAGAGGTACAGTATTTGGACGGAACGGAAGTTGCACGTGCGCGCGTCTGGGTCTCTGCAAATATTTGGATGGCGAAATGAAGGCACGGGCATGTGATGTCTAAGGTAGCGTTCAAAGGTATATGTTTTTGAAATATGATTCGTATTTGGGTCTGAGCGAATGATTGTACAGAGGGCTGGAAAGAAGTAAATAGAGGGGAAGAAACATTTATTGAAGTTGACATTAATAATCTTTGTAGAGGTTGGTGGAGTGAGGAAAAGATTTAATTTTAACTGAAAGCAATATTCATTTTGAATTCTTATGATAGGAGTTTTAATTTCAATACTAGAATAAACATAATAAATACTCATTCCAGAAAACAAAATTAGTTTCAACACATATAAACGTTTAGTTTTCACTTTTCTTTTTAATTCATAGGCTTTTATTTACTTCGTTCCTTCAATTCAATAATGGATAAAAGGGTGATAAATCTTGTATGTATACATTAACATCAATTTCAATATATATCTATATTTCACTAGAAAGCTATATATTTATTAGGCATTAAAATCTGTTATTCGCAATTTAGATACTGTATTAAAATCAAAACTACCCTTTGACTATTTCTTTTCATACAAAGTTTATATATACAAACATTATTTTTTAACAAACTTAGTTTGATCTTGCGAAAAAACTATAACTGACCAAAAATCCACGAATATCAGTTGATTATTCTTCCTGTTATTAAGTACAAACAAAAACCTATTTTATTTCGATAATAATAATTATTTCCTTAAAAACAAATATAAATAACATCTTGCAATTTTTACACAACAAAATATAATATAAGTTTAATAAATGGCATACAGTTTTGATGAAGCATATATATTTTTGAGTAATGACTTGGGGTTATTATCTTTCTATATTAATTGTCTTTGATTCTCTGTGTGATTAATGATAAAGACTATGATAAAAGTAAATAAGAGAATTATTAAAGAGTATCATTTAGAGTATTATTGAAGTTAATTGACTTTGTAAGAGCGTCGAACACTTATCGCAAAAGAATTGAAAAATTATTTAAATATTTGAATATTCAAATGACCATGCATTATGCACTCAAACTAGTTACGCGGTGTAATTTCAACCTTTCATGTACTACATTAAAATAAATCGATCACATAACACCGTATAATTTACGAACCACCACGTTACTCCTAATGTAACGCATTACATAAACGGGTTTACATGCATTTAGATATTACCCTAGAACACTTCGCCTAACAAAACGCACCTTATTAACCCAACTACTCTCACTTCTTACACATATATATCACTCGCGTGTTACGAAAAAATTAAACCCCGCAATTAATTAAGCAAAGCCGTTCGGGGTTCACAGTCTCTTAAGCAGCTATACGTTTAACGCTATTAAACTACATTGCTACACATACTTACACCCCAACTCCATCTAATCGCTCGACTCGATTAAAATACGTCCTGTATTTCACGTGCTTTCTTTGTCTATTTCCAAGTCTATGTGTAAGTAGGCCGATTGGTCGACATGTAGATAGTCGAGCGCGTGAGAAATCGCACGTGCAGCGATCGAGTAAGGAAAATACGAAACGCGAGTTGACGGAATAGAGAACGCGTGCGTAATTTCGAAGGGGTATTTTCGTAAGCCGGGCATCGTGTGGGCGTGTGTTTTTAAGGAGAGATGGGGTGAGGTGATGGTTTAGGATGAGAACGTAATGTAGAAGGGCTTCGGTGGGAGTTTTGCGAAGGTACAGTAAAGAAATTTAAGTGTAACAAAGTTAAAGTTCTAGTGTAATGTACTGTAAGAAAAACAGAGGAACAGAGGTATAATAATTTAGTAATTTTATATTAAATTTATACGAATCTTATATTTTGCTATACGTAAATAAACATATTTTTTAAATAATTTAATTGAACATAATTGAATTTCAATATTATTATTCTATGTTCCTATTTATTCTAATGTATTTTACGTTCTATTAATAATAATGAAATATTGCACAAACAAAAGTTTTTTATCATTTTATATATGTAAAATAATGATCTACGAAATGCTATTAAAATATTAAGTCCACTTAAACCCCAATAATATAACAAACTACTTATGTTTATAAAAACTTAATCTCATAACTTAACACCCCACTACTTCCCTCACTGCCACCAAATTACCACGACTCCCCACCTAATCTATCAATTCCACTCGCTTTTTCGCTCCACCAGTCCATCGCGTATATATCCCGCAAAGCCATCGTCGCGCCGCAGCAGCGACTGCGAAAAAGGAAAGCAATATCCACTACACGGTCTGTCTATATATATATAAAACAAAAGTTTCGAGACGAATGTCGTGCTATTGTCGGTTCTACATGTACGTATATATACACAAGTGAGCAAGGAAAGAAAATCCGTTGTATACTGGCGAGCTGTCTTCGTACGTCGCGAGGCAAACAAATCGAGGGACTTTCTGGACGAGTCGAGCGCCGTGTAATCGAGTGAGTTTTCGCCCACATACACGTGTGTATGTATATGTACGTGAATTTATACTGGATGTGCGTCCGATGGGAGATTCGTTTTCGCGGGCGGCTACGATTAATGTTGTTTTAGGTTGCCACGCTGGTGGATATGTTGAAGGAAAATAGGTTGATGGTGATTGATAGCGCTTGTTTGCGAGTTGACTTTATTTCGTGGAAAATTGGGCTGCCGTCGAGTTCGAGTTGAATTTGATGGTATTTTGATATTTAAGAAGAGAATAATTTAATGCAAAAATTAATTGCTTAAACGCTGATTTTCAATGTATATTAGCTTTCCTTTTAAAATATACACTACCAATAGTACCACTACTAAAAAGTCAATTCGTCGTTCGATTCATTATCAAATTTACAAACATCTTCCGCTCTCACTCACGTCTCCGGAAATAATGACATTCCCGGTCTCTGTTTACTCTATAACCGTCTCCAATCTTGCCGAGCTATTAATTTCATTTTCTCCCAACGGCAAAACGGAAAATCTCTCGTCGCGGTTCGTGGAAACAACGCGGCTTGCAGTACATATAAGCAGCGATAAATTACGAGAAAACTCGAAGGAGAAGGAGGAGGATAGTGGAAGCTGATTCACCGCTAAAACTCGATTGGGACTTCCGGCATGCACAGCGGGACACGTGTCTTGAATGCACATGTTTACGTCGGGAAATCTATACCTACCGGTTCAATTTCGGCTTGGAAACGTGGTTTTTCGTTTAAAAAGCGTTTAAAGCGATATTCGACTGCGAATGAGTATATGCGCATATAAGTGAGTGAGTTATGGAATTTCGAGGGTTTTCTTTATATATACGTGAGTTAATCTTTAATGGTCTTATTTTCGTTTTTGGTCTTTTATCACGATATATAACACACACACACACACACACACACACACACACACACACACACACACACACACACACACACACACACACACAC
>JAYJLV010009197.1:0-33804 GCA_036873485.1 Torymus texanus | reverse complement strand
AAATTCAAAATCTAACATATAAAACTAAAAATAAAAAAAATTTTCTAAAGTTTCGTTGCACTCCAACGATGCAAACTGCAAACCCATTACTTATATCTATCTTCTGTTTATAAAAAAGAGATGTATTTAAGATTGTCACCTCTAATGATTGTGATTGGTCGATTTGAAATGGACATGTAAAATTTTGTTAAGGGCCTCTTTTGGCCATTTGCCCGCAAAAGTAATTAAATAAATAAAAGAATGTCAATTTAAATCATTTATTATACCTTTGATCAATTGATCATACAGCGGGAGTGACCTGAAGTAATATTTACTAAACAATATTTTGTAAATTTTTCGATACGATCTCGTTATCTTTTTTGAAACAAATTATGAAGGAAACAAAAATGGTTGAAAGTGTTTAATATTCTTATTAAATTTCTTTAAAAATTTTCTAAATTTATAATATTAATGGTACGCTGCCAGTGTGGCGCGAAAATAAATTGCTATACGGAGAAATTTTTTCTACACGATTTATTTTAATGTAAAAAATCGGTGTTTCAAATTTCAACAAACAGCATGGAGATATATAGCTATAATTTACAAACAGAGTAATGGAAGAAATAATATAAAAATTTGTTGTAATCGTATTGGCATTAACAGCGATAAAAACGATTTTTTTTTTATATTTAAAATTGTTATTAAAGATTTGTGCAGGAATAAGCAATGAAATTGGATTGAGTCGAAAGAATTGCGAAAAAAGACAATGAAAGAGTAGATGTATACTAATGAAACAGTAATGTGGCGTAAAGGTGATTTTGAAGTTAGAGGATGAAATGTGAGAGATTGGTAAACGGTGGCGATGAAAAGTAAAATGAAGCGAATGTTTGGCGCTTTTCGTCGAGATAGATATCTAACTCTGCTCGTTGGATGAACGCTGATATAGTCTAGCCAAGCGAGAAAGCAGCGCGAGCCAGGGGGCAGGGGCAGGGACAGGGGCAGGGAGAAAGGAGTGAGAGAGGGAAAGGCCGATGCCCGGTGACCCGCGTTTACTCGCGGGAGAAAGTTGCAGCAGGGACTTACTTTCTCGCGAGTTCAAGCGATGCAATCGTTTAAATAGAGTGCAAGCCAGTGGAAGCGAGTGCGAGTGAGCGCAAGTAGCCACTATCCGACGAGGCTCGGGCTAAGCTCCGCAATAATATTCGCCAGCGAGTTAGCGAAAGCCCAGCGAATGCTGGAGGCGGCCGCTGCAAGCTCGCGGCCGTGCGGACCGAAAAGCACGCGCACCCGTAGAAAAGAAGAGGAGAGAAAGAGGCGAAGGAGGAGGCAAAAGTGAGATCTCGGGAGACCCTAGGGGTTCAGCGGAGCGTGACGTAGAATAGCGCGGTTCACTCGACTACGTGACGTCACTCATTTGATGACGTGTGGTCAACTGCGGTCAATGCACCTCAGCAGGCAGAGCCTCAGCGTGCGAGCGGCTCGGCTATCCGCGGAGAGCGCAGCACACGCTCGGAGAGAAAGAGCGAGAGAGCGAGAGAGAGAGAGAGAGAGAGAGAGAGAGAGAGAGAGAGAGAGAGCGGGGGGAGAAAGAGACTAGCGCATGCCCTCTCCCTCTCTCGCCCCACGCGCTCGAGCGAATGTGTATTTTAAACGCTAACCTCTTATTCGCAGCTTTTCGACGCTCTCTTGCGTAACAGTCGTTTCGCCCATTCACGCTTTCTTTCTCGGCCAACCCTTCCCTGGTGCTCGGGCAGGCGCCTCCGACCTTTTACCCCGTCCCGGCGCGGCCGGCGCCTACTGCCGGGCCCCTCGCTCCGGAAAAAACGCGACGAGCCGCGGCTTGTTGTGGTCGCGCTTTTGAGAGATAGCCGGAAAGAAATCTGCAGGCAAGCTCTCCCTCCCTCCCTCCCTCCCTCCCTCTCACTCTCTCTCTCTCTCTCTCTCTCTCGCACACACGCGCGCGCTCTCCTGCCTCGGCGAGCCGAGAGGCGCGGACGGGCGGTCAGAGACCCCGCAGGGCCGCGCACAAACAGTACAGCATTCGCCACTTATTCAAGCTCCGCGCGCTGCCCGAGCTGTCGCTCGGCTGATGGACTCGTACTCTTTGTTCGAGAATAGGTTGATGCGAGACTCACCGGTGGAGGAGAGGCGGTGCGATTCCTGGCGTCCGTGCGGGAAACAGCCTCGGCGATCGGGCTGGCACTGGCTGCGGCTGCTGGAAAAGCGCCCGGCGAAAGAGCCGGAGAGAGGAGAGAGCGCACGTGGTCCGAGCTGGCTATAGTTTTGGCGGGCGCGCGAAAGTCGGCACTGGGCGATGCGCGGCTCGCGGGTCGCGCGTGTCGCGGGCTTGTAAACGCGCGTACGACTGAAGCTCCGCGCGCGGCGCGGCTCGGGGCGCGGGCGATTTCCTCCTCTCCCTCCTCGCCGACTCTCCCTCTCCCTCACCCCACCCTCGCCCATCCCTACTCTCGGCGCCCTTTCAGCTCGCCACCCCCGAATCTCATTCAACCTCTTCACCGTCCTGCCCGTACACTGGCTTCACTAGAAACGTACATCGACAACGCTAGAAACTCGAGTGCCAAAATTTCCTTAAATTAACCGCACTTCTCCCCGGCCCCAAAAATATTTTTATCAAACTTCATTTTACTTTTTATACAATCTTACGTAATTATAACGAGGCACCTGTATGTCGAGAGCCCTATCTAACTAATATTAGCCGACGTTTATGAGACAAAATGCCATTTTTATTATGATATAAGAAAATTTTGCTTTATATTTTTGGACATCGGCTAGGGGAATATTCAAACATTGAAAAGTAAATCCACTGATGAGGGCTGAATATTTTAATAAAGAAGAAATAGATAATAAATAAAAATGATAGAAAAAATATATTAAAAAACAATAAAAAATATTTAAATGCAGAGTTTCGATTTTAAGAATTACACACACATGTGATGTGGGAAACCGTTGACATAAGAGTCAGAAAGACTAACTCCATATCTGTCTCAGTCTGTATGCTTCTCTCTCTCTCTCTCTCTCTCTCTCTCTCTCTCTCTCTCTCTCTCTCTCTCTCGTTCTCTCTTTCTCTCCTGCCCTGACGTAATTACAATGGCTCTTCTTCAAGGGCTATGCGCACAAGAGAAGCGCACTAGAAAAAAGTGAGTTGAGGATAAATTAATTACGCCTTGGAAGTGGTGCATACCGTGTAAGTCCTACATTGTCTATCTATTCTTACTCCTTTTTTTTCTTCTGAAGGTACGATGTCTTACAAGTATAAATATGTACTTATGTTAATTAATAAATTAATAAATATATTTATTTTACTTTATGAAGGTAAACTTTTTCATCTTGCATCTCTATATGAAAAATTGCATATGCTCGTCTTAACATGAAGAGGGGAGTGTTAATAAACTCCCGAAATATTGGCAAACCAAGGAAAAATAGGCTTAATGTTTTCGTTGGCATCTAAAAAAAGAAAAACTAACGATTTGCTTTGTTATTACTTGTCTTACCATGTTTGCAAGGACATTAAATAATTGGTCTTCTCAAAATGAATTTTTTTTTGCTGACACAATTATAAAATATCTTTTTTCAAAATATTGATCATGTATTTCTTTGTTTATGGTTATTGTAAAAAAGGTAAAAAAGAGAATGTAATAGTGCTTTTCTATGGGTGCAAAATCTTACATCTGAAATTATACTTTTTCGCTGGAGAAACGATAAAGATTTATAATATACAATAATTTATAATGAAATTGTAAAAAAAGTTAGTCGTTATACTAACTTAATAAAGCAATTAAATTAGCTTCCGATTATATTTATCATGTAACTATCTATTGAATAAATATCTCATAAACAATTTGATAACAATCATTATTATTATTTAAAAAGCAAGCATAATAAAATTAATTAAAGATCGATAAACACTGGAAGAACGTGTTAATTCTTTTCGTGCAATGACGCATAACATTTGGATGCTCCAGTGCTTTCATATATTACGCAAGAGTATACTTATAAAAAGATATTGTAGATTATATTATATATACTGAAAAATGAATTATATTGTAAAAATAGAAAATTTATATTGAAATACTATAATAATAAAAAATAATATACTATTGTGTATATGTGTGTGTTTGCGTGCGTGGGTGTTCGCGTGTATGTATCCATGAATTTATGCAAAAACGAAAATCTGCTGGTAAATTAATAAATAATTGTACACGAAATATATATTTTTTCAACTGTATTTTGAGAAAGACAATTGATGTATTGGAAAATCTATTAAAATTTGAATCAAGTTGAAAGACAGAAAAAGAGTAAAAATTGCAATATTGGGTAGAAAAATGTTGAAATGGTGAAGATGAACAAGAAAAACTTGTAGAAGGAGCCAGTGCATAAGGAGATATGAAAGAAAATGTATAATAGTAAGATTCGAAATACAGAGAAAAGTAACGAAAGCAGAAAAGGCGAGAATGTTGCGAAATTTGGCAGTTTTATCATAGGCAAGTGAACGTCATCAGAAGTGAATGAAAAAAGTGATAAGGGCAATTTCCTTCCGCGTGAAGGTTTAATGGGAAGGTCTGTGGCGGAAAGGAGTCTGTTCGCGAAGACACTTGCAGAGGATGGGAAGAGAGGAGAGGAGAGGAAAGGAGAGGAGCGAAGCAGTGAGAAGAGGAGAGGAAAAGAGACGAGGAAAGAAGAGAAGAGGAGGTGGAGGTGCATACGGGCTGGCTTTGGCTGCGCATAGCCGTTCGTTCACCCTAGCGGGGGCACCAACCTGGCTTTACTTCAGTTTGCTCTGCGCACTCGAGAGCGAGCGCATGCACGTGCTAGTCTCTTCTCTCTGTCGGCTCTTTGCGCGCCCGCCGTTTCTTCTCCGCCAATCCCTGCTGCACATATGCATCCCCATACACCCGCTACATATGCGCTCCTATTAGAAATTGGCATGTTTTATGTTAATCAGATTCGTTACGACAAATTCGAGGGTGCTTCAACTTTAACTTTGCATACCTATTCCAGACTTGGAGAAATGTCCAATTTCGTTGTCACATAACTTTATTACACTTTACCCATTACATAGACACAAGTTATTTTCAATATGAAAACCACAATTATCTTTTACTAATCTTATATTATTTTACCAAAACTCAATATTACTTTAATATTACAATAATCATAAAATTCTTGAACAAATGCTATTTTTCGCTCTTCTAATCACCATAATTTTGATTTCTCGAAAGGTCGTCTTCTATACCTAACGGTACCTTAGGCCAAAATTGCCTGAAAAAATTAATTAAAATATAATTACTATAAAGAAAAGTATACATATTACTAATATAACTTATTTCTAATACAAAATCTCAGGAGATAGGTCTACAAATCCACTCTATGCCGAATTATACCATTTAAAAAAAAAACAACTGGTATGCGACTATTCTTGGCAGTCACTTGATAGTAGCTATTGTTTTAATTGAAAACACTTTTTTCTGAATATGACATAATTTTGCATAAAATGGGTTAAGAGATCTATCTCTTGGGATTTTGTATTAGAAATAAGTTATATTTATAATACATATACTTTTTTTTATAGTAATTATATTTTAATTTACTTTTTCCGATAATTTTCGCCTCAGAAACCATTGGGACCATCTTAAGTTCTTTATAGTTATATCCACCTTTTATATTATAACAATTTGATAAATACTACTTACACATCAAAAACAATTTATAAATATTTTGAGCTTAACCCCAGTAATGCAAAATGAATAGAAAAGGTTCGAAATCAACTTAGTATTAGTATTCAAATTTCGCGCTTTAAGTGTTTTACCCAGTAGATAATACAGAATAATTTATCTATTTTATATTTTTTAAAGATTTTTTACTTACAATATCAATATTATTAAATATTACTGATTAATTGATTTTTTTAAGAACAACAAGTAGCAACAAATGTTGGCACTTGGTTCTTTCATTGGATATTCTAAATAATTTATAAATGGTATCTTGCTATAAAAAAGAAAAAGTTTTCAACCTAAAATATGTATATATCTCTTATAATACTGAATAGATTTGTTAGCCAAAACAATTTGAAAGATACATAATTTACTCTAGTGATCATAAGAAAAGAAAAAAGATTTTTTGACAAATTAATTTTTTCTCTTACAATAATAAAAGCAATATCAAGTAACATTATTCAACTTTATCTGCTACTATAGATATCCAAATATTATTGCTAACAAACTAACTATTTAACCTGAAAGGTTAGACATGTTTATTGCTCAAAATGTGTAAAAAAAATTTAGGATATTTTTATTCATATATTTATTTAATAAAAGTAGACGTATTGAAAGTCGTTTTACAAGAGTATAAAATAAAAGTTTCTTATAAAATGTTTACAAATAAAATAATGCCTCTCCTACACATCTGTCAGATTTCTGACTATATGTATTAGTATCTAGTATATGTATTAGTAATCTAATGTTCAGCAAGAGCCATAATTTCATATAATAATAAGTAATAAATAAATTAAAGTTGAATAGATATAACTTACATAAAATTTAATTAATGGTTCAAAATTATAAGCCATAATAAATTTATAATATAAAAATTATTATTTACACAAAATTACAATATTTCCAATTACATTGTTTGTACTGGCTATAGAAACATGGTATTAAAATAATGATCCAACAATTGAAAGTGAAGTCATCATTGCGGACCACTTGGATCCTAGAAATAATTAAATATGAAATATAATTAATTTTTTCCTTTTTTTTTTACAACTTTTTACCTTATTTATTAATACTACGGTACTGTCAATGTAGAATTAAAATAGTAGGAATGTGTATGTGTACTAACCATTCTAATTGAAACAGGATCAGTCGCAGTATCTGAAGGACTGGATCTTGGTTGTTGTTGAGAATAACTAGCTTCCATATCTATGTCATCTAACTCTTCTTCTTCCTCTTCATGTGTATCAGAGTCTTCTTCTTCTTCTCCTTCTCCTTCATCTTCTTCTTCTTCTTCCTCTTCTTCCTCAGAGCCTCTAAACTTTGGGTATTCAAAATTTAAAATTTGAATAGATAAAGTGTTTAATACATATTAAACAAATAAATGAAAATTAGGTTAACTTACATCACTGGCTGATTTACCAATAGGAATATGATCATGACTTTCGATTAGAATTTGTTCTCGCTGAAAAAGTCAATAATGTCATCGTCAGTAAAGAGCACAAATACTTGTAGTCAAATCGAAGTTCTTACCCATGCCTGATGTTCGAGTTCCAAAGCAGCTACCTCACTTTCATCATCGATTGGTTTATCAGCATTAAACCATAGAGGGTCGGTAGCTCTTGGTTGCAAATTTGGCCACAGAGGCATAAATGACATGTTTTAGGGAAAACGCTATGTTAATCTTTTAACTACAAGAACATTTACCGTCGCTGTTTCACTGTTGACAAACACTCTCTAACTGACGAACAATATGTCTGGTTGCGCATGCGCAATGATAGGTCCAATAACTTCAACGTTCAACCGCTCAATATATAAATATCGCGATTAAAATATTTCATTTAGGAAAAATAATATAAGCAGTAGGTGCTGATTCTGAAAAGCGTTAGATGATTAAAAAGAAAAGAACGTGAAAATGAAGTTGACTAAAAGGCAAAGGTAAATCTATCTGTAAAAGAAAATATTACGATATCTTTGCATGGTTTCAAAGTAGATGATATATATATATCAGCTGTTGGTAAATTGGACTGTAATGCGCGATGATAAAATGAAAAACCATCTGTGATGGTAATGCAGAGGAAGGCAAAGAATCCTTAGGGTAAAGTAGAGAAACAAGCGAGATTATTGTCTTTATGACATGAGTGCAGGCTGCAGAGACGTATATACGTATAGAGAGATAGTAAAAGTTGGGCGGGTGGAGTCTATACAGGTATACTCGGTGCAAGAGCCGCAGGTCGCCATCGCTGAAGCAGATAGCCTGCTGCCTGAGCGCTAGCGGAAGGTGGCAGTGAGGGGGACAACTGTAAAGCGTGTACCTTTCGCCAGAGAGCCAAGAGCCGCAAGAGCCGACAGCCGAGCTGAGCGCGAGAACTGAGTGGCCGCTAACTGCTTGCTCGCCCGTGTGCTTAAAACAGTCGTGCGCTCGCTCACTATCACTCTATATACGTGCGCACTAGTTAACACAAGCATCGGCTCTTATCGGCGTCGTGACGCGAATTCACAGCCAACGTCGAGTGTCGAATTCGTCTGATAACAAGCTAGCCTCACTCAGCTCCGAACGCTCAGCTCCTGTCGCCGAAAGCCAAGCAGTCAACGCTCGACAGCCCAATAATATCACATAACCTACAACTTCTCGGCAAAGGTAGGTCGATTCCTGTTTTTGTCAACATTTTCAAAGTCGTCTTGTATCTCCTTCGCTCTTCAAATTAGCGACTTTTTTCAAACTTAATCACGAGATCATTCCTTCTTGTCGCGCTTGTCCTTTCTCTTTTCTCTACTCCCAACTTTCACTCTACCTCACCCTAAACCTCTCCTGCTCTAGTTGCTCTCGTGCGATTTACGCCCTCACTTCGTATCAACCATTTCCAACATCCTTATCGGACCCTCGTAAACCGTTTTTCTGTGCTTAGCTCTGCGGACGGTGTCAAACACTCGGGGCCTGTTGACTTTGATGAATTCTTACGTCACACTGCATTACTCAAGAACCCTTTCGATTTGCTATACTTTCCTTTACTACTTTCTCAGGATAAACGCGAATGCTTGCTCATTAAGAAAAATATGAAGCTTGCAGATATTTGTTCACAAACATATGGCCGATCAGATTATCCTATAATTATTTTTTTAGCTGAATTAACGAACGCGCGCACGATTCGTTCAATTATACGTCTACGCAACCTTGAATCACAGGAGTTGAAAGTAATAGGTATAGATCCATCTGACCTATACGTTTTTACCTATATGAATCTTATGTGCTTATATCTATATGACGGCGTAGCAAAATAAACTTTTTCAGATTAATTTTCTGCTTAACTGAATTACTTAACTTTAACGAATTTCGTACTCAAAGCAAGAATCTTTTTAAATTGACTTAAAAGCAGAGTATCACGGTTCGGTTTCGAATTTTTCTGGAACTTTGGAATACGTTATTTTTCATCTAAAAATATGAATTAAACGCGATCTATTCAGTCTAACAATCGATTTTTCAAAAGTTGATTGTGCTCTAATTATTTATAATTTAAAAAAATTGGTGTTCATTCAATCGTGTGTATAGCTTTACAACAAACACTTTTAAGAGCATTCTTAAAAAGGTGCGATTAAACTGATGGGTTTGAAGTTTGCAACGTTGGGACGCAACGAAATAATTTCTCACAAATAAATAAAACAGCTAAAAATTTTGCACGATACAGTGAAATCTTTATTTTAATGTTGGGTTATGCTATAAAATGCTAAACACATGAGAAAATTCAAAATCTAACATATAAAACTAAAAATAAAAAAAATTTTCTAACGTTTCGTTGCACTCCAACGATGCAAACTTCAAACCCATCTATAAATTTATGTCGATTTTTGAACTTTTGAACAAATTTTTTGTTTAATAAGTTTTTGCTTTTTTTTCAATTAGTAGCATATGTTTTCATATTTTAAATGGCCTGAAATGATGTGGAATTGAATTACTCTGTAATTGTAAAGCTGTGTATGATTCAACATAAACATTGTTTTTATTAAGGTGTCAAAAACCAGTAATACTCTGCTTCTTAGGTCTAAAATAAAATAAAAGCAGAATTTTTCAATTATATATATAAAACGTATAGATTAAAAGGGATTTAGAGGTAAAGTACTCACTAGCCAAAACTAGAAATGTTTATTATTTCCTGGCATGAACTATTACAAAGTATATCGAGTGTATTAAAGCTCATGGAAAATCAGACGAGTTAATGTATGATTAAATAAGAAAATTCAAGAAAAAAACAACGATCTATTATAACTTAAAATGGATGGATATATATTAATAAGTTACATTTGATTGATCCTGTTTCTTGAAACAATTGAAGTCAATAAAAGTTAACTGCCCGACGACTCGTTAATCAAGAATGTATTTTATATTTCGCGCTCTTTACTCTTCACTGTTTTAACGGGAATGTGATACTCAATTGTTGCAGATTGAACTAATAACACAATTTTAATAATGATGTAAAAAAAATATGTGAAAAAACGTAAAACTATGACTTTACTATACCCCATAAGAATATACTCTACACTGATAGAATTTTTCCGTAAAATTTACCGTGAAATTCATGGTAATTGAGGAACATGTCATATTCCAATAATTTTTATCGTGAATCACGGTAAAAGTTACCTACTTGTCGGTAATTTTTACCGTGACGATACAGTAAAAATTATTGGAGTCTCACATGTTCGTCGATTACCATAAATTTCACGGTCATTTTTACGGGAAAATTCTATCCGTGTATAGACTCCTACAAAATTACAATTTCTCAAAGGGCTATAAACAAAAATAGTATACACTTCACGGGAGTAAAATTGGCCAGCCCACATCTCGTGTTTGCCACTCTCGCCTTCAGCTTGGATGGAAATTTACACGAGATATGGACTGTCCAAGTTTTTTCCTCCCTAGGTGCGTAATATATTATTCTCTCTTTCTTTGCACTGCTTTGTTGGTGAGCACTTTTGGTCCAATAGTCCATCCTTAGTAATTTTCGCAGTAATGAGGACCTACATTCTAGATGGGTTCCGAATTATCCAAGCTACCGTGAGTTATAGCATATATGAAAATTCCGAATGTGGAAAAAATTTGCACAGAGGTGCTAAGCAATGTTCAAGGCCGAGATTTTATTCAGCTGATTCGCCCCCGACCTTCTCTCTCATTTTTGCTGTAAAAACTAATTTGTAACCAAGTTTTTCTTGAAGATTAAAAATGATTTTGAATTTATTAAATGAAAAAATTGCATAAGTATTTGGATCCTTCAATAACCTTTATTTATTTGTTGAAACGCTGGGCCAATATCGTACTTTGTACTTAAAAAAATATTATCTAATACCGTTCACATTTTGTTTTACTCTACCGAGAAACTTCATATGCTCGTGCAGAATTCGTCCAGTTTATCAATTTATTGCACAAACATTTATTGATTGATCAATTTTAAATTAAAATGCTAGGAGAAAAATTTGTTTCTTAAGCCTGCGTAGTATGCGCAAAATGTCTCATTCTTATGGTAAAAATAAGCAGTGCTCGTAGTAATCACTTCGTGAGCAACATGTAAGAATGGAACATGTTACCCTCAGTGTACATACGATACGAAGAATTTTGCGCACTTGTTTTAAAAAATCGTATATGCAACACGTGGGCGTTGGTGTTATCCGATGACTGAGAATTTTATCGCCCGAGCGAAACTATAGTACTTGATGTACTTGTGTATGTGTGTGTGTGTGTGTATGTGTGTATATATATATATAATATATATATTCGTCGATCGGAGGAAAGGATGCAATTTTTTTTTTCTTCCTTAAAGGCATCGGCACCAGGCCATGTCCTTAAAAGATGCTATTTGTAGAAAAGGAATTATAAATTCCTCGATAAATTCTATAAATTTCCTCTATAACAAAGCAAAATAAATAATAAACCAATATTCAAATAACTAATATTCAAGAAAATAACATATCTTGCCTTTCTTTATTAACAGTAAATATTGGTAATAAAATAAAACATTTGAAATATTTTTTCTTTTTTTTTTTTTATATATATAGGATTTACAATATTGTTACCTTCGTAGATGCTAACTCGAAATCGCTATTTTCTCAATGTATATTATTGAAATAACTTTATAACTTGCACGCGAGTGTATGGTGCATATCTGTGTATATCTGAGTTCGTATTCAGTCAAAGTAGGAAGTGTAAGAAACTAATTTATAAAACTTCTATTACCTACCAATTATGTGCAAATCAAATATTTTGGGATTCTTCATTTGGCTCTTTTATCTATGATTTATCGAATTGCCACTTTTATGTAACAGGGATCACTGTTTCACTTTCCAACAGTGAATAATTTTAAATCAATAGAAAATAAATTATGTTATAATTCTCAAATCTCAACGTATCCCTGGTAGAAAATTGAGCAGATTCTGGGCAGAATTTCTGGTCAAAATTTTTAAAAATAAGGCATTGTTAGAAATTCACTTCAGAGTATTTCTATAATTTTAAGATAAGCGCCATTTTAACATGCGTTAACCAGAAATTATGCCCAGAATCTGCTCAATTTTCTACCAGGGATATTACGATATTTATTATCTCAATTATAATGTTACATAATTTGATGTTCTGTATTGGTGTTAGCATAGTCTCAAGATAGAATTATATATAGTTTTCTGATATTCTTCTTCTCGTATAGGGTAAAACAGACGCCCGTTTTTGTGCATTCATGAGTTATAGGTACTTTTCCTTATGACATGTAATCGATAATTCTTACATCAATATAACAATAACAGCGGCAAAAAAATAGTAATAAGGTATATGATTTCATTGAATAGTTAATTATTTCTCCAATATTCAAGCGAACAATATCGAGAGCGTTCTTATGTGCAAGAATTTCAATAAAGAAGATTCCAAGAGCCTACAAGAATTCACAAATATTTAATAGGAAAAAACGAGTTTCCAGACCAGATACTCATATAGGGCTTTATGTAAAAAAAGAGGTTTAGACAAATTCAATTATGTCTTATGGAAATTAATAATACTGTTTTAATGAAAAATCACGAGTATTGTTAGGATTTTTTTATTTACTTAAAAGTGTGACTACAAGTTTTAAAAATTGTCAAAGTTATATTTTACGTTATTATAAAGTATAATATTGCTAGTGTTATGTTAATAATTTAATTAGTTACTTTTGATAAGCAGTTTAGCTTTCAAAACAATAGAATAGTAGAATGTTTTTTTTAGTTTTTCGATTTTTTTACATACTTACAGTTCAACTCTGAAAACTGATAAGCTCTACCTCAAAACTAAAACTATTTAACCTTTAGAGGACGGGACTGGTCGAAATATCAAACACCCAGCGTTGGGTGGTTGATATTTCGATCACTCCTGTCCTCAAAAGGTTAAGAAAACTTTATATCTGTAACTGTTTCACAGTTTTATAAAATCTAATACTACATGGATTGAATTTCACAATACTAATGAAAAAAAAAAATTAAGAAATTTCTTACAAAATTTTTTTTATTTTGTATTTTTATTTGTTGTTTAAAAGAGAAACGCCCTTATTTAGTGTTGCTTAATTTTATATGTAAATTATATCTGATATTTTTATTAAGTTATTATTATTAAATTTACAAAAATGTATTTGTTTGTTTGTTTATTTATTGAAATATTGATAATATTTCAATTTCATTAATGCCTTATCTTTATTTTTTTTACATTGGTACGCGCATATATGTGAGTATGTTTGTGAGTATTATACGCCGATGTATGAAAGATTCAGATAGAGCATGTTGACTACGGAAGCATGAGGTTGTTGTGGTTTTATTTTATTTATACGTTATCTGTTTATAAAAACATTTATAAATGCTTCCAAACAGCGCATTTTCAATAGAAGATCCAGACGTATAACTAAATCATTTTAAAATCTCTTTAAAATCAACTAAAACATTACTAAATGAACTATAGTAATGAGTTAAAAATGTCTGTATTTGTAATGCATCTTTGTAAACATGATAATTTTAAAGCACAAAATCATCTTTCCGCTTTTATATCAATAGTAATAGCGACACTGTCTCTAATCTGAACGCGATCCTTAAAGATTTTTAGCCTCGCACTAAATAAGACCTTTCTATGTTTTACGAATCAACGTTGGCTCTCATTTCTCAAATTTCAAGTGACGTTATTCTTTACGTATTGAAGTTGTCACGGATAAAAGACGCATACATTTTTAAATAAAAAATGTTGATACCTGCTTCTAATATCAAAAAATCTTGAGATTGATAATTTCCTTGATAATAATAATATTTTTCCTATACGTTATATCTCTATCTATAAAATTTTAAAGAATTGTTTCATTACCTCTTACATTTATATTAAATGATTTATGTACCTTTAAAATTTGTATTATCCGAAATAATGCAATTAATTATTATTTAGTTTATTATATCACTATTTTTATTTTTAAATAGGCAATCTCAATATTTAGATCGTCTCAGGATAAGAATTTCGAACGGGGGTAAGAGAAAGGCTGAACCAACGTTGTAAAGTATAAGTCACGCTACGAATAACTGATCTAATTTTTTGTTCCGCTGTAACGTGACTATTGGTTTCTATCGAAAGTTTTCTATGAGTAGATATTTATCATTGTACGTACATGATATCAGACGCGTGTTTTGGAATAAGTATAAAATGTTGAAGAAAAACTAGATATTGAGGAAGGGAAAAATGCAGGAAAGTTTAGTTATAAGTTAGTTGGAATAAAGAATCGCGATATTCGAGGAAAATGAGAGACAGGAAAGTGGGAAGTACAGAGAGGAAAATGAAAAGTTCTCGGAATAGAGCAAAGTGTAAGAAGTAAGGAAATCTGAGGCAAACAAAGTATAAAACGTACGATCTGAAATTGCAGATGAGTGACCACGACCATGCGGCGCACATGATGATGATGAACTCATCAGGCGGCGAGAACATGTCGGGTATGCCCGACATGACAATGGCTCACTCTGATCACGCGAATACTAACCATCACATGGACCATGGTAGCATGAACCACGGTCACGGCGCGCAAGCTGTTATGGACACTGCTGCTGGCGCTTGCTCGGCCGCTTCTCACCACGCTCACGGAATGTCGGTAAGCTATTTTTCGTCTCCCTTCTTCCGTCTTTAGCTGCAGCCGACTCTCACAATGTGCTTTTCTCCCATCATAATTCTTTATGCCCCGCTTTAGATGGCTTTTCATGGCGGATACTGCGAAACCATTCTTTTTGAAGCTTGGAATATTTCCTCTGTTGGCGGCCTTATAGGATCTATCGTGGGAATTATAATCATGTCCGCGCTCTACGAAGGCCTCAAATATTATAGAGAGTATTTGTTCTGGAAAACGTACAACTCTCTACAATACAGAAGTGTGTCGATGCCTCAAGAAAAGAATGTCGTCAATGATGAAAATCGCATTGTACAGTAAGTTCCATTCTCCGTTATCCTCTAGATTTTTTCAACACTTTACACTTTTCTTTGCCATGAAACTTATCCTAGAATTTAGTTAAGTATTATTTTAAGTATGACCCTTTTGCCCCTTCTAGTATGGTTGGCGAAGTTATCCACAAGCAACCGTAAGTAATGAATAATGCCCTCATAGTGTGTAGAATGAACACGAATTCTATAGCATGGTTGTCACATATCAAGTATATTCTTAGATTTTTTTATAAATAGTCAAAAAGTAACTGCATGTAGAAAAATTCCTAGTCATTTGTAAATAATGACTAGGAATATTGACTGTAATCTATTTCGCTTATATTAGGTTGTTTTTAGTTTCTGATAATATTATACATATGAGTATATCCACAGAACTTTTAAATTTCTATGGAAATAGCGAGCACAGTCCTAAATTTGCCATATGTTTATTTGAGCTCTTGCAAAGAAATATTCTCTCCGTGTTACTCATTTTTTTCCAACGACGCATTTCTTCCATAAGAATCCATAAGAATTTCATAAGAAAAAATACAAGTACTAACATTTCAAGAGTTTTAATGGCACACACACACCGGACACATTTCAAAATTTGCGCTTTTCTATTAACAATAAAAATGTGGCTACCTACACCTAGTTAATTAAGAAGACGGCAATCTGTGCAGATCGTTAACTGTATGAAAATTAAAAAAATTTGATAACATATATACGCATATTTCAGTATGCATAACTTTTTTTTTAAAGTGGCACATTAATGGGCTGGTAGAAAAACTTGTGTCACTATAATGACTAATAAAACCAAATGAAATCAAAGTAATAAATATCACGGCGTTCAAATGCAGTTACTAACGTTTAAAAAAATTTTATGATTTACACATGGAATTTTCAAATTTTTTATTTTTTAACCCATTAAAACATTTATGAAAATTTTTCTATGGGATTTTACGTTATAAATTTTTGTTAGTCTGTAGCTGTTACATAATTTTACGAAATAACCTAAAACCATATATATGCGATAATGCAGGCATTAAAGATTTTTTCGACAATAACTCAAATTTAAAAGTTTTGTGG
This sequence comes from Torymus texanus, assembly GCA_036873485.1. NCBI lineage: Eukaryota > Metazoa > Arthropoda > Insecta > Hymenoptera > Torymidae > Torymus > Torymus texanus. The sequence continues at coordinate 17,568 of JAYJLV010009197.1, read as the reverse complement.
ATATGCTTATATATGTTTTTAATCTTTCTTTTGTTTTCATTGTGCATTTCTCGTGAAATAACGAAATCTTGGCTGTTTCTCTTTTCTATTTTCTATTACACACACAGATATTTTGGATGTTCTCCAGAATATCAATACTTTCAAACTTCTTTTGAAACGTTGCACAAACATTAGTTTAGTTGCTCTTTACATATCGAGGATCAGCAAAATATAGGTTGCGAAGTTAAAATTTGAGATATTCGTCTTGAAAGTTTACATTTTTAACATGGAAATCTTATACCGAGTCTATCGGAGCGACACATTTTTACGAATTGTGAAGCGAGTTTTCCCAAAGTTTTTATAAAAAGTTGGATACAATTTTCAATATGGTAATCGGGACTAATTTCAGGGATATCAAAATCTTAAAAAAATTTGTATGTTTTTTGTATATTTATACGTAGTCACATCGTGCAAGTCATATAATTTCTAAGCAACCTATATACTTCTTTTCTATACCATCATTTTTAAAATATTTTTATAGTAGTGTATACAGACTATTAAAGGGTTTCCATCATAAATAATGTCGTGTTATCGTAATTTTTGCAATATTGACGATATTAAGGGAACGTCCTTAAGACGTGAATAAAGTTATTGATTTTATAACGACAAAAAATTGCGTTTGAATTGAAATCTAAAGAAATGACTTGAATTTTAATTTAAAATAAGAGCATTAGTAATATGGGCTGAATAAATGATGCTGTAGGTGGTGTAAATTAGCACAGACCTCGCACATTATATGCATAAGGTGCTTTTGGAGTAGAATAAAGGTGTATTTTAGATGGATAAAAGTATTGTTTTTGTTTAGGCCAACGATGCTTTCATGGATGCACGCCTTTCAAACTGTTCTACACATTGTGCAGATAATCCTATCGTATTTCCTGATGTTGATCTTCATGACGTATAACACGTGGTTGTGTACTGGAGTAGTGCTGGGTGCTGCGATAGGATATTTTCTGTTTGGCTGGAAGAAATCAGTTATTGTAGACGTGACTGAACACTGCCATTAACGTTTAATTCGCCGGTGTCAAGCCGGCGAAGATACAGCGACAAACGTTTTCATAACCACAAAGGATCAATCCTAATGAATTTTTCACAGTCCACATGATATGTGCATGCAGAAAAAAAATCATAAAAATCTCATTCAATGCCTACTAACTGCATTCTTCTGGAAAGACTGGACAACTTCGTCATTCTTCTCTGCGGGAACTGGATATAGTATTGTGGGCGATAAATAATAAAAACCAAGATTTTTATAGAGATTGATATAGTCGGCATATATAGTTTTCCTGGTCGCATTAGCTTTAGGTTTCAAAACAAGGCTCGGCCTGTTAAATTCAATGTTTAAAGATTGTGCGCACGAAAAGATGTCTGATTGAATCTCGTTGACTGATAAGATCTATTTTTATACAAGTTGATAATATTTTTGAAAACTCGTATCATTAGCTTAAGTACTAAGGTTTTTATTTGATTTTTCACTCTAAGTTTACGATGTGAATAAACTATGAATAAAATCTTGTAAAACGTAATGGTCTTTTCGAACGCACATTCAAGCGAATGGAATTCAATTTGTACATATTGTTGATTCATATATATATATATCCTACATATTTACGTTAAATGCGCATGGAAATATGCACACCTTCTATAACTTGTTCTTTATATATTTTACCTTTTTTATACGTAACAACCCGCAAAAATTTACTTTTATACAATTATGTATGTATATTAATATATATAGAAAAGGTGTGCGGTGTAACGTAAGTTGTTTACTATGTAAAAAAAATTTATTAACCTGTTAATAAAGGTTGAATTATGATACTGTAAAAAATGATGTAAATTATTTGTTATGCTTTTTAAGGAGAACAGAAAGTAGGTTTAAATAAAATAATGACAAAAAACAAAGGTAGTTTAATATAATCAAATTCATACAGATATATGACAATTTATTTCCTAAACTTTTATTGGTGTCTATCAAAATTATTCACCCATCTGAATGAATAGTTTTCAGTTAGTAAAATAAATCATTAAATTAGCTAGTTAGCACAACATTATTTTTGCCACATATATTTTATGTAAATTATTAAATAATTTTTTTAACAAACAGATAATATAAAAAAATTGTTTAGTTTATTCAGATAAAACTGGGTTGAACTTACTTATAAATTGTAAATACTTTTTTATGTACTTACAGTGTTAGTACATTAAAATATAAAAATTCTAAATAAACTATATAAAATAAATTGATTCAAACTTATTACGATTATCATCATGTAGAGTTAGTAATAACTCATAAAAATATTTACTTATGTATTTAATTATAATTTATTTTGTAAAAAATCGAGTATGAAATATTGATGTGAAAATTTTTATAATTTAATCATATACGTATTAAATTAAAGTTAAGTTACTGTATTATTTCTACAATTTACCATGCTTATATATTTATTAATAATTTGTTATAGTACAATGAATTTTTTTTTTTAAATTAATTTTATAGTTACAAAAATAAATTATAATATAAATATACTGTTTTATAAAGTTTATATCTATGTTGCCGCATCGTCAGTACTTCACACCCTTCAAAGTCAGGCAGCGGAATCTCGTTTCGGATTCCTTGCCTATCGTCGAGGAATGTGAGTTTAGACGACGTAGAGACAAGCGACGTTGCGACTTTGCGTTGTCATGGCCCACTCAGTGCCTCTACAGTGTGAATATTTCTAATGGGAAATTCCATTACAAAGCCACTGAGAGAGCGCAAAAAGCGTAACGCAACAATCTACTAAACTTAGAATGAAAAAAACAATATTTTGTTTAACATTTAAAATACTTTTCTAAATAAGTTCTACTTAACATAATAACAATATTAAATTCATTGTGGTGTTGTATTCAAAATTGTAAGCATTATATACATCTCACTTAAATTTTCGAAGAAATTCATTTTAACTCAGTTTCATCTAAATGATACACGTATAAAATTTATATTTCTTACAGAAAATAATTTCTTTTAGTTATTTTAAGATAAATTTTATTTTGTTGCACTAATTAAGGCAAGTGTAACTAAGCTATGTTTATATTTATTTTATCATTAAGTTAATGATATTTATATATCATCACAAGCCTGTGGCATAATAAAGGAGGCACTCTATTCTGAGTTTTTCACAAAGTGAGCAAAGCGATATATACATTTTTCTTCGTTCATCATACAATCAAAATTCATAATGAAATAAATTATAAAGAAAAAAAATCTTACAATAATTTAGTACTGCTCAAAATATGCTGCAATAATATATTTAAAAGTACTATTTACTTTTAAATAGTCTGACTTCAAAAGATTGTTACAATTTCCGCATAAAGTTACTAAAATTGCTAAAATATTTTATTGGTTTGTCACAGCATCATTTTATACGTAAACTTTCAAATGAACTATATAGAATAAAATTTAAGTAGTAGCTTGATATATATTTAGATTGTTGAAGAAACAATAGAGAATATAAAATAACTTTTACAACTCTGTCCTGGTCTTCGTATGTGTAAAATCATTATGAGAATTTTTTTGACTACTTCTATTAATATCTTGCAAAGATGTTTAAAAAATAATGTTGGTCTTCACATTCCCTTAAAACTACCTTTTGTTGTCTATAAAATTATTTTAAAGATAGAGTTAAATAAAATGATTTTATATCTTTAATTTTTGTTATAAAATCTGTTTTTATCACATGAAATACTCTTTTTTGGGATAAAATATTTCATCTCCCTCATTGGCAACTATTAGATAAATTTTATTCTATAGGTGAGTTCAAGTCTAAGAAATACTTTTATAGTTAACAGATTTTTCACACAAAAACATTATTAATTTGATCACTATACACCATGAATTAAAGATTTTTTAATTTTATTATAATTAAAAATTAAATTTGAAATGGAAAAAGTAAGGTCAAGATAAAAAAAATCCTTGCTATAAACATTTACAGCATCGTATTTTCAAACTCCATAATATGATACTACATTGTTTATTTATAAAATAAAATTACTTGAATAAATTTATGCTCAGAAAGGATAAATATATACAAATATATAGATAACCTTCCTACAGATAAAAAATCTTCAATTGATAGTTAATAGTTGTTAATTTTATTACAATCTGGATGGTATTGTTTTGCTACTATCAAAGAAAATTTGTAAAATCATTCATACTATAAAGAAAAGTAAATAAATGTATACTTATCATTGATTTTGTCAAATTGTCACTCTATTGTGCATTTAATCAGTTCTGGTATTTATAAAGTAGCAGGTACAATTTCAGCATATATTTGAATAAAAAAAACTTAAGAATTTCCAAAATTTAGATATTAAAATATGTACCTTTTACTTAAGTTATTTGTTGTTTATGCATAAATGTATACACTAAATATAAACATGTGCAATAATGCTATTTGTATAAAAAATACTGTTCGATTCAATGAGTACCTAATCTGATCCAGAGATAGGCATACAACAACTGGAACGTTGTGATGATTGCTGTTTTGACAAATCAACAGTATCTTCAATTAATGGACGTTCCATGCGTGCTTCTAGTTTTGCCCATGCTGCAACAGCTGCGCCAAAAGCAACTTCTACATTAGTAGCATCCTTTGCTGATGTTTCAACAAGAGGAAGATCTCCATTCTCTACACACCAAGCCTTTGCTTCTTCCGTTGATACTTGCTTCTCTGATTCTGACACATCAACCTAGAAAAATAAGTACACTAGCTATAACAATACCCAATCTTTTAAATAAATATTAAAAATTATGATACACAATTAGTTTCTTTAGTATAGAAAATTTATTCCTAATTATCAATGAGTATCAATTTAATAATTAAAATCACTTACTTTATTACCGACAATTATAAAAGGGAATGTTGACTCCTCTTGTACATCAGCATAATAAAGAAATTCTGATTTCCATAGAGTTAAATTTCGAAAACTAACACGATCATCAACTGCATATGTTAATAAGCAAATATCAGACCCTCTGTAAAATGGAGTCCTCAATGTTTTAAACCTCTCTTGTCCAGCTGTATCCCAAATTTGCAAAGTATATGATTCTCCATTTATCTCAATATCTTTATTGAGAAATTCTACACCAATAGTATGAAAACTTTGTTCATCAAAATGGTTTGATACAAATCTATTCATTAAACAAGATTTTCCAACACCACCATCACCCAAAATAACTACTTTCAATAAAGTAGATCTTTGTGAGTTTCGATTAGAGCTATTTGTTCTTTGGGCTGCCATCTTTTCAAGATGATTGATAAATATATTTTCAATAAAAATTAATTACTGTAACTTCATCAATGCTCTATAAATCTTTACATATAGAAATGTAAAAAGTCAATTATATACAAATAATCCAACTTCAATATATTTCTATTTCTGAATGCTAGCAGTTTTAATGATTTAACTTTTGACTAAATTGAAAGTAAAACTTGTATTTAGTCTCAAATGAGTTCTCTTCTTCAAAAAGATACTTCTTGAGTTTATGGTTTAAAATAACAATTGTTTTTTCAATTAGTTATTTATAGAATATCAAACTTTTGAGAGCTCAATAATTATTCATAAGTAAGAAAAGGAAATAAACAAAATTTCTAACCTCAGCTACGTGCTATACTTTTTCGAAAAGCGCGTAAAACGAAAATCATGGTAGATTAATTCCACTTATTGTCATTGTATCTACACGATAAAAGACTTCAGTCATAATGAAATACTCCTATTTATATTGCACAAACAACGTCGCTTTCCAGTTTCAACTTATTCAAGTTTTAACGAATTCTATTATGATAGTACTTCTGGTAAGTACTCATTAAATAAGTATGAAAAAATATCAACGCTGTCGTTGCATACTATCGTTTTGTTCAGTATACTAATTTTCAGGTGTGTTGCATAGTACGTGTATGCTGATTCACGGATAAACGTAATACACTGTAGCTACACGGTATAAGTATGTACGTACAATAGTACAAGCACAACATAGTTATTGTACATCGGTAATATAATACACAAAAATTAAAAAAATATACTTTTAAAATAACTTTGAATCGAAGGCAAATTTCCGACTCGAAAAACTTCATACAAATTTCATTTCAAGTACATTAACTATTATCAGAACTATTATGACTGTCGAAATGTCGACTGGTAGTACCGACTGTAGTTCATGTTGCCAAACAGCTGAAACAGCTGCTTCACAGTATTGCCGCTCTGCCAAGTGGAGATTGTCAGGTGCTGTTTATCTTATATATAAACTGTACGAATCAAATATTTGCACGCGCGTTTTTGCCTCTTTGAAAATTGGTTTAATAATATGTTTCTAAATTACAGATTTTTAGTACTGTATTCAATATAAATACAATACTATTAATCTTATACATTGTTAAATTTTTTAAATTAAAAACACTAATTCATTTGGTTAAATTTTTATTACATAAATTCACAAAATTTTATCGTAATTAATATTTTTTATTTTTAGTATATAAAAATTGAGAGTACCTATTAAAAGAATATGATTCACATCATATTATACTGTTTTCCTGACTTTATGATCCATTTCAATTAAATATTAATAATAATATGTTTTATCATGTTATTCTATATACATTAACTTTGATATTCTATGCTATTATGTGCACAGCCATTCAGCATCTACTGTATTGTCTTAAATTTAGATGCATTTGTAATTACTTAAAAATTTATTTTCCCTGAGAATCATTTTATATCTAACAGTTACAACCAAAAAATACTAACTAAAACTAATATGAACAAATTTTGAGCAAAATTAATTTAGTTCAATCATTTCTATATCATCAGAATTTGGGGCACAAGTATCTCGTCTGAAACAAATTATAAAATAATAGTATTTGATACAGTAGAAAAATAAGGTAAAATTTTATATTTATAAGTACAGTTTTTACCTATAACTCGGCATATCTGCATTAATCATGTTCTCAAAATTACTGTGAGCTATGTATGAAAAATCCTAAAAAATATCATGACATAAGTTATATTTAATATAAAATGGAGTAGGTAAATATATAGATGTTACAATACCTTAAATATATGTTTAGCTGACTCGCTTAATGCATAGTCATCAGGTGACTCTTTTGGTGTAAGAGATGTAAATTTCCTATCAAAATTAGAAACATCTTCAATTCCTGTGATTTGTGGTTGGAAAGGTGGTTCCAATTTTCGAAGTATAACGTTATCCCATTCAATAGTTTTAAAAAACTTATGATTTTTTATTTCTTTAGCTCCTTCAGGGCCACAGCCCAGTCTTTTTAAAACTTGTTTCTGTATTAAATAAGTTCATTTATCAATAAATTAAAATATATCTTCAAAAAAATAATTGAGTTATAAAAGTAATTAAGTCATACATACCCTTAAAAGTTTTCTTATTAAATCTCTTGCATTAGCCGTTATGCAAGGTCCAAACTTCAGTCTCAATTTCATGATTTTATCCATTGCTTCTTTTCTATTATTAGCTTTGAAAGGTGGCTAAAAAAATATACCAAAATTGTGAAACCATATTTATAATAATCATTTTCAATTTTATTTCTTTAGAAGTAGTGCATATATAAATATATTTACATTTCCAGTCAACATATCATACAACATGATTCCAAGACTCCACCAATCTACAGCTCTATTATGACCAGTATTGGTTAGCATTTCAGGTGCCCTACGAGTATATTGTTAGTTAGTAAATATATCAGCTAAATTATTATTTTTTATTTAAAAGAAAAATTATAAATAAGAAAATAAGACACTTACATGTAATCAATTGTACCACAAAATGTATTTGTTGTGATATTTTCTTCAATGTGTTCTTTACAAAGACCAAAATCAGTTAACTTGATATGTCCCTCAGCATCCAATAGAACATTTTCAGGTTTTAAATCTCTACAATAAAATTAAAAAATAACGCATTATTTTTCATTTAAATATTAGTATTACACAATTAAATATATATTATGATTTTTAACATATTTTTACCTATATACAATTCCATGTGAATGGAGATGCTCTAATGCCAGTATTATTTCACACATATAAAATCTGAAAATATACATATTTGAGTCAGAAAAATTATGAATGTAGGTCTAAATTATTAGTACTTTTGTTTACCGTGCTGTATCTTCTAAAAACATATTTTCTTTATTAAGGTAAGAAAAAAGTTCTCCTCCACCCATATATTCCAGTCCAAGGTATAATCTTCCATCAGTTTGGAAAGCATACAAAAGTTTAACAATAAACGGATGCTAGACACAAAAAAATATTTTAATAAGAATCGTGCTCAAGTGAAGTGTATTAATCAAAATTTAAATTTAAATTTGTATAGATTACCTTAATCGCTTCTAATATATTTCTCTCAGCCTTTGTATGAGCAGTTTCTTTAAGACTCCTAATTATTTTAGCTTTTTTTAATACCTATTTAGACAAAGAAGATTGTTTAAAATATTGAAGACAGTAGAAGAATAATGTAGCATGCAAAAAGTATACCTTCATGGCACAAACAGTGCCACGGTCTGTTCCACTCTTTTTCCGAGCTTGATAAACTTTGCCATAACCACCAACTCCAATAACTTTACAGAATTCAAAATCCTGGCGAGTGAGTTTACTGCATTCAGGATTAACAGAAACATCTTCCTGAGAGATATCAATGACTTGAAGATCATCGGATGAGCTCCTAAAAGTAGAGAAAATAAGTCGGTAAAAGTGAAATGAAGTACTGATGTTACAGGATAATGAAAAAAGTCTCACCCTGTGAATGAGTCATGGGGGTTTTCGTCAGGCTGCAAATGGAGCAAGAAACAATGAAAATGTGAGTGTAAAATGTGAGAAAAAGTAAAGTACTAGTAAACAAATAACAATAAATTAAATGAGAAAAAACCTCAATGATTTCGACGCAGTCGTTGTCGGAGTCGTCGCTGATAATCGTCACCTCTTCCTCATCGAGTTCGAATGGGAAGATCTCCGCCATGTCTCCGATTGGTGGAGGGCAGCAAAGGCCACACTGTGGGCCACGCTGAGGGCCACGACAAGGGCCCCCACTGCTAGCGTCGCCGTCGTCGTCGTAGCTGTAGCGACTCTCAAAGAGTCGTCCCCGCAAGCAAACTCGACGGCGACGGTTCCGTATCCTCGGTTTGCGAGGACAGGTACATGCATCGGATTGTCGCTCAGGCTTGTTGCAACTTGCCGTAAAAACGCTCTAACCGAGACGACGCGCCGGACTGACAGCGAGCAGCTGCTCACTTGCCTCTTCACGGATTGTACGACTGTATACCTTACCTATGCTATGCTAGCAACTATACCAATGCACTCTTGCACAACGCTGCCAACACTGTTTACGTGCGCGCACGTGCGCCGCGCGCTGCCCAACGTTCCAGCCGTTCCGTAAATTCCTTCCTCCCTTATACATTTCCTTTCCTTGCCGCCTATATTATATTGCGCTTATTGCTATTCTTTCTTCCGGCAAGCGCGCTGATCGTGCCGCACGGCGCCATCTCAACGCGGCCCTTTTACTTTAGATTTCAATTCTCCCATTTTCACAAGCTCGCAGCAGTCGCAGCTCACAGTAAATGCTACCTAATTCATTCTTTTTTCAAGGATTTCTTTTATAATGCTACTTTTCGCTCTTCAAAGTATACTTTAAAAATATTTCCTTAAATTGTGCATTAGCCACGTTTATATATAAAGATATTTAAATTTCAAGGTAAATGAGTATTTTTTTTGTAATAACTTATTAAAGCATTTGGCGAAAACATAAGTATTTCCATAGCATATATCGTTTTAAAATTTGATATTAACCGTACATGTCATTTAAAAGTACTGCACGCCATTTCGTGTAGTTTTAAAATACCTAGCATTTTTAAAATCAAAATATTTATCGTCAAAGTTAGCATGTATAAACATTCATTGCAGTAAATGTGACGTTTTTGAGGTTATCTTGAAAAAACTATTGAGACTTTTTAAAAATCAACAAGTACGTTCAGTATAGAGCATCAGAGTTGAACTGTTGATGCGAGTAGGCTGTAATTTTCGAAGAAGAAACAGAAGAATACGTTGAATGGAAAATGGAATATCTTGATAGAAAATGCGAAGAGGAACGGAGAAGGTAACGGTTCCGGTAGTAAATTTGAAAATGTTGAAAAATTTTGAAAAATTTATGTTATTTCTTGTATGAAAAAAATAAACTGTTATTTCTTAAAAAAAATTTCTGCTATTTTATCATTAATAAAATAAAATGGGAATGTCAGAAATTTAATATGAATTCTTATGGGGAACAAGATTTGCTATAAAAAAAAAAACAATTTTTAAATGTACACATACAAAATAAAAATTATTATCGAGTAAATTAATATTTTTTAAATAGTTTTGCTAAAGATTCACGGAATTTATTTTTTATTTCTATTTTAAAATAATTAATGAAAATGTAATACACGCAGTTTTATATGATTTATAAATATTAATTTATAAGTATTAATTCTGTGGCTTCGAGGCATAACCACATAAGTCTACTTTTTAAGTTTCTGAGAAAAAAGGATTTTAATGTTCAAACTTTATGTAAGATCGGGAGAAACGGGATGAGTCGCGATACTGTACTGATGGTCAATTGACAAATTCAAAACACATATATAATACATTTTCTGATGCGTTAAAAACGAGTAAGAACTTAAAAAATTATGGACTTATGTGATCGTTAAGCCGGAAACTGTAGACTTTTCTAATAGTGCTATTCTCGTTTATTTTGGTACATATACACTGAGAAAAATCTATGTAGTCACTATACTACTATATCGTATAATTGTCAAAATATAGTTACAGTTTCGATTTTCTTTTTAGTAAAATATAGATATTTTATTAGTTATTGATACTATATTTTAGTATTATTGGGATTATTAACCATATTATTAAATTTTACTATGAAATAGGGTTGTAAGGATTTTGCACTATATATTATGTCAATTAATAGTAAATATATTTTCACCTTAGTGTATATTCTTTAATGTAATTATGAAATGAATCAATAAATTACAAAATTAGCAATTCTTCAACGAATTATATTATTACTTAATCAAGAAAATTTCTATTTTCTTGACATTTCTATTAAATTTACGACCATTTGGCATACGACTGCACATGTTAAAAAGCGCGGACGATCGCAGTCTAATATTGTAAAATTTTAAAGTGTATAGGAATTTTTAATAAACAGATAAATGTATATTAGCCATCATATTTTTATTCAATTATAGAATAGATAAAATAAATTCTAACTACGATAAACTAAAAAAATGATGGACTTATCTTGTTATACGAGTACCGCGCACAAAATCTGAAAAATAGACTTATGTAGTTCAGTTTTGAGTATATCGTAGCTCATAAATGTGTGCCGCAAAGCGTTAAATGAAAAAAGCCTATTTGAAGATATAAAATCTGAGGTTTTCTCGATTTTCAAAAAACGTGGACTTATGCGGTTATGCCTCGGAGCCACAGAATAATACTCAATCCAAGAATTTATTTAAAATATTTTGCTATTCACATATTTTATTTATTTATGTTTTTAATGCTTTTAAATAGTTAATATATTACATATGTAGGTAATGTTGGAATTTTTTGAGTAGAATCACATCCGTAAAGTCCTAGATGATTGGTGATGTAGGCTATACATAATCTGTGGCTTCCAGGAATAACCAAATAAGTCAATCATTTTTTTCGTTTATCGTAGTTATAATTTATGTTATCTATTCAAATTGAATGTCAATCTGATAATATATATTTATCCGTTTATTTAAAAAATTCCTATGCACTTTCAAATTATAAACATTTTAAAATTTTACAATATTAGTATAATACAAATACAATACAAATGGTCGTAAAAATACAAAAATAGAAATTTCTTGAATAAGTTATAAGAATTCATTGAACAATTGCTAATTTTGTAATTTATTGACCCGTTTCATAATTAAATTAAAGAATACGCTCTAAAATAAAGGCGAACCGCACTATCAGATAAGTCCACAGTTCCTGGAATAACCAGATACGACCAGAACGCATCAGAAAATGTATAATCTGTTGAAACTATCGTGTAAATATGTGTTTTGAATGTGTCAACTAACTAGTCAAGTATCGCGACTCATCTCGTTTCTCCCGATCTTACATATAAGTTTGAACATTAAAACCCGTTTTTCTTGGAAACTCGAAAAGTGGACGTAGTCGGTTATTCCGGGAAACCATATATATATATGTGTGTGTGTGTGTGTGTATTTTTAAAATTTCTAGAAATGTCGAACTTAAATTTTATCTATTCGTAAGTAGCACTCAACTAGATTAAAAATTTGTTGAAGTGGAATAAAAATCTGCAGTTCCTGATAAAACTAAACCATCGTTACATCAATATATTGTTACATCTTTGTAACTCCGGAAACATATTTTTCTCATACATACATGTATATATACATCCATCATCAACTTCCTTCGCACTCCCAACCTCCGCAAAAGTACATCTATATACCAACACTGACCGCGTCGATATATCGCACAGATCTGCTCTCTGTACCGGGACGCGCCTCGCGGCGCAAGAGGAGGAGTATAGCTCATAAATAATCGAAGCGCAATCCAGGCCACGTTCCCGCGCGTGTTTTTCGCATGAAACATTGATAGCAACCCGCGTGGACATCGCACGCGTCCGTGATTCAATATATATATATATATTCGGATATGGCACACACGCGCAATGTGAAAGTACGAAACTGATGAATTCAGTACACTCTGCTTTTCAATATGTGGAATTGGTTAAATGAAAAGTGTTGAGATGTGTGATTGCCAAAGGGTTTTTGGTGTAAGAAAATAAGTCGACTATTTGAGTTTTATGAATGAATGTATAAGAACTTGAATTAGACGAATTTTTAGTACGTTTATAGAAGTATATTTTATTATACTGCAAATTTTGATATCTTGGGAATATTTTATTACCATATCTTATTTTTAAATAATTGATATACTAGCTTTGATTTAAGGAAATTGATTTAATTCTGGAAAATACATAAAAATTTTTAACGAATATTATGTTTAAATTCTATACTTAAAATAAATCTGATGTACAAATACTTCTTACCTCAAAAACTTTTAGCTATATAAAAATTACTTTATCGCTGGCATTATGAATTAATCTACTTACCGTTGTCAATAATGAATTATGACTTTATAAATAATTGAATGAGCCCCTGGAAAATAAATATATACTAAATCAATTACTCCGTCTGGTTCATTCTTTATTAATAGCCGACTCGATAAATCACATGAACCCGCTTAAAGTTTTTTTTTCGTTTCGCTTACGCGGATCGGATGATGCATCCCCTTTTTGCCCGATCAAATATGCAAACTTATCAATTTCTCATGTAAACCCGCGTAGACAACGAATTCAATAATATAATCGCCCAGCCATTACATATTTAATACTAATTAATATTTGCGATGCTGAAAATTACTCCGCGCGCGTCCGGTTTGTTGTTGCCCCCTTATTTCGAGCACACGCGTTCCACATTGTCACGCGCACCAACTGGCCGAATGTAAATAAATGTCGTGATTGAATATTTCAATTTCGCTCAAACATTAATCGGAGCGAATCGATCGTGCTTTTTACAATATTGACGGTCGGGTATATACTGCATTTTTCATGCATCCGTCACCTTCGAAACTCTCGCATCAGCTCTCTCTTGCTCTTCCCCCCCTTCCAGTTTCCCCGCTAAATATTCATCCGCGTAAACGATACAAGCTTGCATATTTCATCGTACATCTATGACAAGTTCACCTACGTCGTTGCGTGCAAATTATCCTTATAAATAAGTTATCTCGGCTTTCCGCGAAGACAAACAATGCGGGAGCGGAGGATGCATGCGTATGTATCGTACATTTTTCGCTGCCAAAAATAGACGAATTCCAAGTGCTTTCCGCGAATATACACAGACAGACACATACGTACTAGCATACAAAGCTATAAGGCTGCCATTCATTATTAAGCTGGCAAGCACTGTGCAACTTCCTCTCTCCGCACTTCCCGGTAAAGCTCGCACTGCCTCGCTTGATGCAGCAATTCTTTTTACCTATACATGCTCGCAAAGGTTTTAGTATGTGTGATATATAGACAAAAGGTGTCGTATAAAGGTAAAGAAAACCTATGAAAGGTTTGTTATCGGAGCTAAGCTGTGTATTGTACACCTATATGATAGATAAATTGCTTCAAATTGCGCTCGACTACTCTCCTGGAAATCTTGAGCGTATTATAGGCATATTAATTAGATTTCTCGAGGTATTGAACATTTCTGAAAGTTTACTTGGTAACTTAATATGGAATTGTTTAAAGAATTAAATGAGAATTCTTATTCACTGGAATTTGATAAAATAAAAAAAGATTCCCGAGTTATTATGTATATGTTGTCAAACCAATAATATTTATACACTTGCAAATACGATTTTTGCGTAAATAATTTTTTTACCAAACCATAACAAAAATTACTTTCCAAAAACACCTCTTCGAGGTGAGGAAGTACCTTAATCAATCGGCAAAAGCTGAAAAGAATGTGTATCATCTTAAATTTTTCTTCCTCGTGAGCCTCATAACTTATAAAACGCGATTCAAGTCGCGATCAAATTTCAATAGTTGAAAATCCCTAAACGAATGTTCAACAGTCTAGTTACAAAACCAATTAATTACATATTACATACACAGCAAAACCATATCTTTACATATCAATTGATCAATCAAATATTTTTCAAATTTCTTGAAACTTACTCATCAATCAAATGCAAACGTTCTCGTTCCTCGTCTATATTTATCCATCCGACTTGTTTATATCAACCTCCTTAACTAATGTAATTGTTTGAAAATTCAGGTCACTTATGTATTATTTCCGTAACGTGTCATGCTAATATACAACCGTTTCACACCACAGCTCTCGCTTTCGCATATAATACTCGTGGTCACCACTTTTATAACCATCGGGTTCAAAGCTGTTGTATATATAAATATATGTCACGCAAAAGTCGCGTGTAATTAAATAAAACAAAAAAACGCCGTTATCATTTTAAATATTCTTAAGGGCCGCGTGCAAACACACGGGTGCACAGGACGCGGTGACACTTCCGTGAAACTTGAATGAAATCGACTAACTGGAGTGATATTTTTGCAGCGGCCAATTGGGTCAGCGCAAGTCAAGCCGATGGGTATTTGGGTCAGAGACTATCGTTCAGCCGAGACATCTTCGCACGAGTTATATATTTATATATACACAAAGACTTCTTGACGTTGAGCGGTTCAATAATATAATAATTCTCGTTATTTTGCACTGATTTTCTGTATATCGAATCATATTTGACAGAGTTATAAAGTGGGTACCTATACAAATTTTAGACTGAATTTGGTCGTGCTCTAATTAATAAACGTATTTACCTACCTATATGCGAGGGTCATGTCTTACTTTATCTTAAATACATTTTTTTTTTACAGAAGCTTTTGGAATCAGTACAATAATGTCAATATAATAACGAAGTTAGAGATTTAACGAATTATTAATTATTACGTGAATCGGTTTTTTCAATTTCTCTTCAGACGAGTTATTATTCTCTCTCTTTACAATAAATAAGTATACTTATTGATTGTAAAGAGAGAAAGCACTTGTATATACGTCAAATATCAAATAAAATATATAATTAACATGTTAATAGCCGTGCCGATTAAATTGATCGTAAAAAGTACAGTGTTGAGAGCCATTATCATGTACAAATAGAAACGGAAAAGCAGTAATTTAACATTTTTACCTTACGATTCTATGTTTTACTCATTTATTATTAATATTATTTACATTTTCTACAACGTCGGTGGCATTGAAAAATTAAAAAAAAGCAAAGCTAAAAACAAGAATTCACTTTAATATTGCATATTATTGTTTTATGAAAATATAAGTATCGTTATCAAGTTTCCCCCATCGTTATTTAAAAATTCTCACTGTCTCAATTGAAAATTCCACTTAATAAAAAGCCAATACGTATACACTCTTCTCATTAAAAACTAAGAATACTACCAATAATGCACGTCTCAAAGCTACTAAACTATTCAGACTCCGTTTTGTCGTCATGCAATACGGATGGCAACACTACCGCTTTTCATCGTTAATTCATTAATTACCGGAAGCCGCATCGCAGTGGCACGTCTTCCTTTAAAAAGATACATTTATTTTGATGTACTTTATCAGTGCACAAAAAACAACAAAAAACATTGCTATATGAAACACCATAACTAAACCTACTATTTTGTTTTCTTTCCTTCTGTTCGTAGGGCGACATCTTCGGCGGGCTGAACAGTGGCTTACAGGATGGCCTGCTGTCGCGTGCCGAGGCATTGGCGGCCGACCTCGGCAAGCACAACGGTGGCACGCCGATGCCCCTTAAACATGACCCCGTCTCGGTCTATCATCACGGGGCGCACATGCCAAGTCCCCATCCGAACAATCGGCCGCATCACCAGGTACAGACACACGTCTTTGTGAGTGAAAAACAAGTTATGATCAAACTATAATTAGAGGCCGAGGGGGTTTGTCGGATAGCGGCTTTCTCCCAAGGTCTATATATATATATATATATCATATACATATATATTTATTATTATTTTGTTTTTATGTTATTTAACGTCGCCCTGTTTCTGCATTCTTGCGATAATAATCGCTAATTTATTGTTATTTGTCACCCCCACTTTTTTGTTACTTTGTGTTTTTATTTTTGCATTTAATTTTCTAGATGCCTTGTTCTTGATTGGCTTGAAATATTTGAAATTATACTACATGATTCGTTGTAGAACTGGGAATCGAACTCGAAATATTTTACAAATATTAGTATATCACGTATTACAAATTATAAAAATACAAAATTTTACCACAAATCATAGTGATTTTTTCAAGAATTCAGGCATATTCTAGAGTTATAATAATTTATAGCTCGATTTTTGCTTCATGTTTTTATTTCTTTCTCTAAGCTTATAATAAAGCAAAGCTAAAGTATCCATTATTAACTAACGAGTATACATATATAAAATGATACAAAAATTTAAATAAATTAATAATAATTGTCTGTAATTACTAATTGAATGAAATTTCTATAAACATTTTTATCGAAATTTAACTCATGTTCCAGTTATATTCCTACCTATATAAATGCATTCCTTGCACTTTATATTATATTTAGTTATATTATATTCACTCGAGCTAACTGTACCATTATAACTTTTCATTATTAAACTAGTCGTCGAAATCTTATAAGGGATTTCATATTTATAACAACGTCTTACCTGCCAATTTCCATACTGCAATGTAAACCCATTTAAAAAAAATTTGTATAGTTTTTGTATAACTTATGCATAGATGATTATGCATAGGATTGGAGTGGCATAATCTATGTATAATTTATACATAATCTATATAAAAACTCATTTATGCAGTTTAT
>JAYJLV010009186.1:0-10008 GCA_036873485.1 Torymus texanus | reverse complement strand
ATTCGAATTCAGCAGATGAAAATACATGAAGATATGGTAATTTTGTTGAGAAGCAAATGATTTTTTCGGAGTTCTAATGCTTTTACCACAGAAAAACGTCATTTTTGACGGTTTTTTTCGGCGCGACCTCTATTTTTGACGACGGATTCGGATTCAGGGGTCAAAAATACATAAGGATATGTTAGTCTCTCTCCCAGAACCGGGCACTTTTTTTTTTTGTGGGCCTGTGTTATCTTACAGGAAAAGGAGCCCCAGATGGCCTCTAAGCATTCCGCCCAAAATACTGGAGGCATTGTACTCCAGTTTTATGCCCCAGGGTCCTTTTCCTTGATACAGTGACATCCTAACGTCAAATCATCAAGGCTCAGAGTAGGGCATCAACGAGACCCATAACACCATGTGCCTCATCACAACTAGACTCACTGCGCAACACTTTCACTGCATCCGCACTCTATTCATCACTTCAACTCTGCTACTGGTGCAACACCCTGCAACAACACTCAACTGCACCGTTGTCCGCAGCATCAGTGCATCTTCTGCAAAGGTGCTGACACGAGCTGCGCATCACTTCTGCTAACCGCCTGCTGCCTGTTCAAGAACGAGATGCAAACAACATTCACCATCGTCTGCTGCATTGCAGACAGACGTGCATCAGCTGTTCTTTACCAGCCGTATTCTTTGCGTATGTCAGAAAATTCTCTCTTTCTCTCTTATACGGCGCTCATTCCGATTTCTCATGCATCTGACCTTGATGCGCTCTTCAACAATTCGACCTCCACTGCGCGCACCGATTCCTTTGCTGCCGGCCACATAAATGTAAACGGTCTTCTCACTTCGCTTTCCTTGAGGCTGAGATCGCTGAGTCTTATTTTGATTCTATTGCAATCACCGAGACTAAGCTACCTCCTAATGCTAGCGACTCGCACCTGAGCCTCGATGGCTTTACTTCTTCCGAGTTGATCGAGAGGGTATGAGCGGTAGTGCTGTCGGTGCCTACGTGTGCGCCCGTTATTCTGTGAATGTACTTGCCAGCTCAGACCCACTATTCGATAGCACGTCGGAATACCTCATACTTGAAATAAACATTAGCCATACTAAAATACTGTTTGCCGTCATTTATCGCCGACCTCATGCTGCATACCCCATTAACGTCTTCAAATGCATATCACAGGCCACCTCAACATGAACATGGCCGCCCCTAACTCTCCCTCTGGTGCCTGCTTTCAAAACCTCCTCGATTCACACTCCCTTGTCCTCGTTCCTTCAGATCCCACACACCATCAGCTTTACCGTGACTCCCATACATGGCTCGACTTATTAATTGTCAAGAATGCTGAATCGGTTGTGGCCTACCAAGTCACCTGCTCCGTTTATTGCTGGACATGACTTCATCTATATCTCTCTCATGTAAAAAGTCCCCACCGGTCACCAAATCCATCCTCACCCGCAGCTTGAAGAAAGTCTGCCCAGACGCACTCCACCGAAGTCTCTCTCACCACACATCGCTACTCCAATCTCATTCACCGTTTCCATCCCACACCTTCATCGCTAGCTCGCCCACCTCCGAAGTCGTTCTTGGCCCGTACCCCGCTGCTGTCGACTCCTTTGAATTTGCCTTGACCTCATCCATCACTTCTGCTTTCAATAAATCGGCACCTCTCCGCCATGTCACGCTTTCAACACGCCGCAAACCATGGGTCTCCCCGCAAATCAGGGCACTGATGAAGACGAGGACCACGCCTACAAAACAGAGTGCTCTTCGGGCTCTACAAACGACCTCGCCCGCTTTCGCCTACTGCGCACCGAAGTCTCCAACTCCCTCGACATAGCAAAAAATCAATACATCGCGACTCGACTCTCTGACCCACTGAGTGATCAAGCCAATTGGCGTGAGTTACGCAACCTCCGCATCATCTCACCTACCCCCCATCCCCATTTTCAATCTTTGATGCAGCCACTATAAACACTCACTTTGCATCCATAGTAAATCGCCACCCACCTCTTAACGAAAGCGACTTTGAGGCAGCTACTTCGACCTCAGACCGGTCTCGGAACATGACCTGGAGATAGCCATCATGAACTCCTCCTCAAAAGCTACAGGTTGGGATGGTCTATCCATGCCTATGCTGAAATTAGTTGCTCCCGTGGCTATCGGCTCCCTCACCAGCCTCTGCAACTCCTCGCTCGCTAACTCAACCTTCTCTCTGAGCTGGAAGAAAGCTCTCATCTTCCCACTAGCAAAAATCAAAACTCTGCTCCAACCTTCTGACACACGACCCATCGCCCAGCTGCCGGAGTGCTCCAAAATTCTGAAACCATTGGTCCCCAATCAACTTCAAGGTTACCTTGAAGTAAACGGCATCCTCCACCCACGCCAAGCCGGCTTTCGCCGTGGACACAGTACCCAAACCGCACTTCTCGGTATCTTTGACGACATTCGCTTTGCAATCGAGAAAAGGATGCTCACAAGTTTAATCCTTCTCGACTTCTCAAAAGTGTTTGGCTGCATCCCGCATGCGCTTCTGCTAGGAAAGCTCAGAGCCATCGATGTCTCGAATCACGCCCTCAGATGGTTTTTTCCTACCTTGCTTATCGCCTGCAAGCAGTCATCGATGCAGATGGTAAAATATCGGATTGGCTTCGGGTTGCCTCGGGCGTCCCCCAAGGCAGTGCCCTCGGCTAACTACTTTTCGTCATTTACATCAACGACCTTCCCTCGGCTCTGAAACTGGCGAAAGTAATGATCTTCGCTGATGATACCCAAATGTACCACCACTTCTTCCCGACCAACATCTAGCAGGCTATCGCTGAGATGACCTGTGAAGCGCAAGCAGTTGATGACTGGGCCAAAACAAATGGCTTTCACCTCAACCACGCTAAAACTAAGGCGATGATTCTGGGCAGCGAGTTCTATGTTTCTACGCTCGATCTCCAGAACCTACGTCCAATCCGTATCGAAGACAAAGCACTAACTTATGTTACGAATTGGCAGGTGCATCTGAAGGATGTGTCGCGAAAGGTGTTCTTCTCTCTCTTCTCTCTTCGTTTCTATCGCCATATCCTGTCGAAGCAAATGAGGAAGCATCTCGTCGAACGCTGGCTTTTCGTCAATTCGACTATGCGTGCCCTGTGTACCATCACCTCGATGACACCCGCGTGAAGTAGCTGCAGACCACCCTAAACGCCTACGTACGCTTTGTGGTGGGTTCCCCGCCATGCTCATGTTACACCGCCGAGGCTTGACCTGGGCTGGCTCTCCGCGCACAGGAGGCGTGAGTATTTCATCTGCCTCCAAGCCTTCGCTGTACTCGCTAATGCACGCCCTAGCTACCTGATGGAGCGCCTCACGCATCGTCACTCCGTCGACCTTACTGTCAGGCGCTCCGAAAGACGCCCACCGCAAGCCTTTGCCCCTTCGCACAGATGCACCGAGGCCTTTAAACATTCTTTTGCCCTGGAAGCCATGGACCTCTTGAATTCACTTAACATCGTTGATTTTTCAACCATTCACACCATGGCTTTCAGACGAAACTTGCGTGCGGAGTTTTCGGCTGCGACCTTGCGGACTGGGCCAAGCGGGTTCGTAACGAAGGGCTCCCACAACACCTGCTCCGTGGCGAAGCCCTCCGTGACTTACGCCCCTGGTTATAACACTGCTAGCGACCGTACCTGTGTTTCTCCTTGATATTATTTGTTACCTTCATTGTTATGTTTTATTTCATATTTCTATTCCTTGTTACACTTTACACTTCTTACCGTCTATCTTACCGACACGGTAAGACGGTAGACATACTTGCGCCGCTTTTGTACATAATAAATATTATTACTCAATTGTATTTGCTTTAAGTTCCAGATGGGGTCATATCCCAATCATTAAATCATTAAATCATTAAATCTCTATTCTCTCTCTCTTTGCTGGTACGTGCAAGACCCTCGTCAGCTGTTCTTTATTCGAAGAATTTTTCGCGTGCGTCAGCGTTTACTTTTATCTGTGCCACGCGCAGCTCATTTCGCGCAGTTTGAGCGCAGTTCAGCTGCCCACATCACTAGGAATAGCCAGCGCCACTACGCTCAGTCTCTTCAACTGTGATCTACTTTACCGTATGTTCAATTACCATCAGGGCCGGCGGTAATTTTAAATTTTGTAATTTTGACTTGTATCTTAAATTTGTAAATATGTACTTTTGATTCGCATTTTTTAAGCATGTTTTTAAGAGTGGGTCGACAGTGCCGCAGCAGCATCAGTTGACAACAACAGTTCCGGTGAGCGCACCGATTGTTCCGCAGCAACACCCACAGGCAGCAATAGTCTCGGAAGAAATGTCGTGATTCAATAATTTAGATAGCGAGGCCAAGATGTCTAGGATGTACGAGTTTATATTTACGCATATAAGGGGATTAGAAACTAGGCTAAATGATGTCGCTAGATCTACGTCTGAGCGATTTAGTCAACTTGACACGCGATTACAGTCTCTTAAGCAGCAGGCTGTTCAAGGTGTTCGACCTCATGAGTCAACCGCATAAATTCTTGTATCCGGCCTGCCCGTTCAACGACAGTTATCGCATGAAGACATAGTCGCCCGTATCTTCAATTTTCTTGGAGCTACTAGATTTCTAGGAGATGTCATCAGTATTAGAAGGCTTAATAGGGCAAAAGAGAGTAGCAGCACTAGTACTTCTATTGACGGCGTCGCTCTTTCTTCGTCGTTCTCGCTCATACTGTCATTTAAGTCGGTACAAGTGCGCAATGAGGTCATGAGGCTCAAAATTCACAAAGGGAACATCACTATTGTTACCATTTTCCCTGATCTGCCTGAGCTTGCGGGATGAAAGGTCTTTCTTAATGAATTTCTAGCCAAGGAAGAACATGCACTGTTGAAATTAGTTAGAGCGCATGCAAAGGCTTATCATTATGGAAGGGTATGGGTAAGAAACGAGCAAATCTTCGTACGCAAAAGCACAGATTCTGAAGTCGTGTCAATTTCATCTGAGTCAGACTTGATTAAGTTAATCTGACAGCAAGTTGATTCGTCGTCAACCACGTCAACCTCTCCAACGCCTAGGACTGATAATCTTATAGTTTCGCATATGAATATAAACTCACTAAGGTGGAAGCGCGATGTCGTTGTGAACTATATTGAAGGTTTTAAACTACTTATAATCGTTATTTCGGAAACGTGGCTCGACCCGGGTTTTCCCACGTCTCATGTACAAATCGAGGATTAAAATCTAGTAGAAAAGCCGAAACAGCACTCGATAAATGCAAGCAGGCGGAGTCGCGTGCTACATTCATAAGTCCCCTACGGCTCAAGTTTTATTTATGTCAAAAATTTCAAATATTATTGAGACAGAGTTCCTAGTATTGGAAATAGCTTCTTCGTCGGCACCCGGCGCTTCGAACCTTCTGATAGCGGTCGTGTACAGACATGAGGAAGACCATGTACTTACCGAGTTTCTTAACGTAATAGATGAACTAGCTCAATCGTTTAAAAATATTATCATTTTAGGAGATTTTAACGTTAACGTGCTTAAGAATACCTTCCGCTCTCGACATCTTTAAGACGCTATTAGTGAACGTTCCCTTTATTTGGTCCCGTATGGAGCCACTAACTTTAGTAATAAGGCCGCCACGTCCACTGATATCGCGATTTTGAATAGTTCATCTAAGCTAGTTTCATTTATTAAAACCGACTCTCCGATTGCGGCTGGGCATTTAGCGATTAATTTAGTCTACAAGTTTGTAACGAACAAAATTAACAATAAAACTGTAACATACCGTAATTTTAGAAACTGTGATAAAAAAGAATGTCCGATGATATTGTTAGTGCGCTATCCTGTAGTCCTGCTATAAGTTATATTTTTACTGACCCGTCTAGCATCGTTAGTCATTTTAGTGAGGTACTTCGGCATAGCCTTGACCGTCACGCTCCATATATTACACGTACTGTGTCGAGACGCTCAGCGTCATGGATAACAGCTGATATAAAAAGGCTCTGTTAAGAGAAAGATGTATTGTACAAGCGTGCGCGGCGTCTCCGTTCTGCTGAATTACTTATACAGTATCGCACCAAGCGTCGCGAATTCAAAGAGCTTATGTTGTCTTCAAGGCAGGCCCATCTGAGGAACGAATTAGCCTCCACAAAAGGTAGGGCTCGCATGTGGCGTATACTGAGGAAGGACGGACTAACGATTTGTAAGAATAGTTTGGATTGCAGCAGCTTTACTGCGAATGAGTTGAACTTGTTCTACAGTACTGTTGCATGCGCACTACATCCCTTTCCCTTCAAGCTCTATTGACGGATTAGTCGCACTCATCCAAGATAGCGATGACAGTACGCTATCGTTTCAAGAAATAATCACCGCTGAAGTATACGAAACTGCCCGAATACTTTCTAGCAAATCTAAAGGTCTGAGTCCTGACGGTCTACCGTGGAAACATCTTGTAAGTTCACTGCTGCCATTATTGCCTTTTTTACTGAAAATATTTAACTGTTCGATCAGCTCAAATACTTACCCAAATCTTTGGAAGAGAGCCTTTATTATTCCTCTGAATAAATGCAATAATCCGTAATCAGTCTCAGATACCCGACCTATTGCAAATCGGAGTCATCTAGCGAAAGTATTTGATAAAATCATAGCCACCCAGATCCGCAGCATCTTGAAACGCATTCACTTCTTTCGCCTTTTCAATTTGAATTTACATCGGAACACAACACCCAGTCAGTAGTTTTATATTTTCTCAATATGATTCGTTATGGTATTGAAAACAATCTGGTAACGCTTGCAACGCTGTTCGATTTCTGGAGAGCGTTTGATTCGATTGATCATGAGGCCCTTTTGTCCGAGTGTAGAAACATGAGATTTTCAGCTAATGCTATTAAATGGATGCATTCATATATATCTGGTCAAGCTCTAACAGTAGTTTGTAATGAGAAAGTATCTCAATTTCTGCCTGTGATCTCGGGCGTCACGTAGGGCTCTTCCCCGGGACATATATTCTTCTCTATACTCATTAACTCTGTGCCACGATGTCTCAGGTACTATAAGTTCTCTTATACTCGTACTCTATTTGCTGACGATTTACAGCTCTTCATCCAGTGTCCAGCTAACATTATATCGTCTGGAGTCGCCCATATGATAGAGGAGGCCAATAACGTTTCAAGATAGGCTAGTGAACATGGTCTACAATTAAACCCGGGAAAAACCAAATCTATCATCTTCGGCAGTATTCCAAATCTTGCATTTCTAGCTACTAAGCAATTACCATCAGTTTTCGTCGATAACCATCCCGTTGAGTATGTCAGTCAGATCAAAAACCTGGGTGTAATTCTCACCACAGATCTGACCTGGAACGAGCATATTCGCTCTGTTTCTTCCAAGGTTCATAACGCTCTCTTTAGGCTTAGACAACGTGCAGGGTTACCGCCACGTGATGGCTACTGGTACAGGCGCTAGTCATCTCGCATCTTGATTACGCCTGCCTTATCTATGATAGTATACCAGGGTATCTCAAGCTCAAAGTTGAACGTCTTATGAATGAAGGCATTCGTTTTATTTTTAATCTTCGTCGCGATATACACATTAGTTCATATAGATCGGAATTGGAGTAGTTGTAAGCGTGCGATCGACGGAAGTACTTCAAGGGATGTATTACATTCCGTATCTTAAACACTCATCGTCCCTCATACTTTGACCAAGCATTGTCGAAACAGTTTAGGCCGTTACATCGATCAGAGCGCTTACAATCGTCTTCAGTTAATATTCCGATTGCGTTTACTGAGACCTACAAGAACTCATTTATTATTAATGCGCTCGAGCAATGGACTAAGCTCCCGAAGGATGTCATCAATGCCCCTACCTTTTATATTTTTTCCAGTTATCTGTTTAGGCATTTGATGGCATCACAGTAATGGGACCGAGTATTAATTTTAGTTATACATTCACGCCTAGGTAAAAATGTTTATAAATTATATGTGCGACTAGATGAGGAAATAATTTTATAATAATTTTGTATTACTGTAGTTATTATATTCTTTTTTTATATTTTTTGTATTTTTATATTTTCTAATATGTAAGCGACGTTTGTTTTCTTTAATATTGTATTTTGTTATTTTTAATTTTTATATTTTATATACTTTATATGTAAGTATTAGGCCTTCGCCTTGGTGAAATAAAGAGTTATCAATCAAAAAATCTCTCTCTCTCTCTCGCCCATGTACGCGGCGCGACCGCGCAACAGTTATTGACGCCATAGCGATAGGCGACCGAACGTGCGCCCGTTTTAAGGGGACAAGCCATGGTTGAATCTGAAAAAGAAGGTAGTGAATAAATTCTTTAATAACGAAGCCCATATATGTTTTTAATGGTTCAAATTTTTTTATCATTTAGTTGTATAATTACCTATAATTTAAGACTATATTATGCAGGTATTTGAGATTCTGGACTTGAAGTCCATTAGATTTAAAAAATCCTTCTGAATTAGAAGCTAGCATGTCATTGTCGCAGGAAATTTTTTAACAAAGCAAGACAGGGGTCTGATTATTTATGAGAACCTTTGTAGTTATAGAAGTTATAGAAAATGGGAGCTACTTTCCCTGAAAAAATATTTTAAAATTGTTTTTTATTGAAAAATCTAATTTTGTAATGTTTTTTATTAATATTTCAATGTTTTCTTTTGAAATTTTGTTTTTTAAAGCTTTTTTCTAAAGCTTTTATCAAAAAAGTAGCTCACATTTTCCAAACCAATACAATATCAAAGGTGCTCCTAAATTTTCATATCATTACCTTGCTTTGTTCAAAACAAATCCTGCGGCAATGACCCTGCAAATACAAATAAACAAGTTTTTCAGAAATCAAGTTTAAAGTTTAAATTTTCTATAATTCTGTACAAGTTTTAAAACTACTTACCAAATTTTTTTTTTCATTCTCTATTGTATACCTTAATGAAAATTTAAAAAATAATGCCTATTAGATAATATTAGTACTAGTTACAAGGATGAAATCATCTCAATCTTTGAATAAACCTGTGAAAAATAATTTTATTAAGGGGGTCCTTTAAAATTTTCTTCATAAAATGACCTGAAAAAAATAAATTTCCATAATTAGAAATATGTAGAAGTAATATTCTAAATATGTATTAAATTTATGATAAAATGAGACCTGAAAAATTTTTATCTATTTTATCCCAAGGTATGGCCATTTCAATATTAATTTCACCTAAATTTAAGATTTTTTAGAAATTTTTGACCGTAAAATAATATTTAATCAAATAAATTGGATACATTCAGCTCTTCAGTTCATAGCCATATAAAATACCAAAATTTAAATCCCCAAATATATCCAGTTT
The DNA here is from genome assembly GCA_036873485.1 of Torymus texanus. Lineage (NCBI taxonomy): Eukaryota > Metazoa > Arthropoda > Insecta > Hymenoptera > Torymidae > Torymus > Torymus texanus. The sequence continues at coordinate 662 of JAYJLV010009186.1, read as the reverse complement.
CTGAACCTAGAGTCGACAGCAGAGCCAAAATTTACATTATGTAGAAAAGAGCTTTAAAGATGAAGTCACTAAAATGCTTCTTCTTTTCTTTCGTACATCCTGCTCTTCCCTAAAACATGTCAGAGTACTGTTTCTAGCTTAAAATATTTTATATCAGGAACAAATATTGTGTCACCTTATTATAAGTCCCTTCAGACATGTAAGTTATGAGCATGTGTAGCAGCAACAGCTAGACCTTCATCAGTTGGTCATATTTTTTTTACTGGTTCAACATTCTTTTTGGTGCTGTTATATCCTTAAGTTCTTGATAAAATTATAACACATATTGAGGTAAATGAAGAATGTGTTGAGAAATTCAAATCCAAAATGCATACTGTCAAGTCAGTGCTATTATAAGTACATTACAATATTAACTTCTATTGATCTTCTAATAATTTCCTTCAATATTCTATTTCATATATAACGTAACTTGTAATATAAAGAGAACATGAGTCACATAAATATATATTCATTTTAGTGCATATCTTTTACTGCAGTAGAGAAAATGTTAATTATATCACACTGAAATTCAGTCCATGGTAAATGATAGTAATTCTCTACACAAAACGAAGGTTATAATTCTCTTCTGCACAATAACATATCCTTCGCTTCCTTTAAAAGTA
>JAYJLV010009175.1:0-10008 GCA_036873485.1 Torymus texanus | reverse complement strand
AATGGGCATATAATGGGAAAAAATCGTTTCATCCAAGCGATTAATTAGCCAGTTTTACTAGCCATTTTCTAACTTTTTAGCCATTTCATATAGATTAATTTCTACCAGGGAATATTTAATATATATATATATATTATGTTTTCTTTATCTTTCATAACATAGCTGTTAACTAAGGTTAACGAACAATGGCTAAAATATTTTGTATTGTAATTGCAATTGTATCTACAAATACAAAAATTTGACAATTCAGTTAATTGATTACAATAAGAAGTAAGGGTGTGTGCGTGTGTGTGAGTAAAATAATCCCACGAACAATACCTTATCATAAGAAGTAGTTATAGGGATATGACGAAAAATGAGTAATTTGATATAGTTGAGTTCCCCATTTTTAAAAATTATAATACAACCTTTCATGGCAGAATAATTTATGCAGAATCATTTTGTAAAAAAAAATATCTTCAACGTTTCTAAATTTTCTATTCATATTTCATTTTGGGACGTTTGAACATCCTTCTTATCTTTAACAGCAAAAAAAGTTTCAAACACACTATCCGCATTTGATGTTTGCAAGAAATATTGTAATATGGTATCTGGTTAAACATTTTAATAAAAAATAAAATAATTAAGTTCCTATTTGGTTTTTAAAATTATAATTAAAACACCACTGTTAGCTCATCGGTACTTAACTTCTTCGAATTTCATTTATTCTTTTATTTAATGAATTCTTGATTTTAAAAATATAAAGTGAACGTAAAACTAAACTCTCTTTTTTATACTTTATTACTTTTTTCAATATATAATTTTTTCTAATTCTTTTTTAACTTTTTGGTTGAAAATTATTTCATGAAATTCAAAAATAGTGGTTCTGTTACATTAAACTACGAGGGTAGTTCGAAAAGTTCTCGGCCTAGGATGTCGCTAGGATAGTCATAATACTATTATATTCATTGAGGATCAGCCTTCAGATGATGCTGCTGATAGTTTCAGACTTGTGTGCTCAGTAGATTTGTTGCAGCAGTCACGCAAGGTAAACGTTTTTTGTTTGTCTTTTAAAATGGATAAAATTCAAGTTCGCGCTGTCATTAAGTACCTCATTTTGAAAAGCTTTAAACCTACACAAATACAAAATGAGTTGGATTCTACGTTAAAAGAATCCGTTCCTTCATTTTCGAGAATCAATAAGTGGGCAGCGGAATTTAAACGTGGCCGTACGTAAATCCAGGATGATGAACGCACGGGACGCCCAAAAACGGCCGTGACCGACGAAATCGTCTCGAAAATCCACAATATCATCCAAGACGATCGTCAATTGAAGATACGAGAAATCGCTGAGACTGTAAACATCTCGTTAGAACGCGTCCACCATATTTTGCGTAATGTTTTGGGTATGCGAAAGCTGACTGCTCAACACTGCTCGATGGGTGCCGCGTCTCTTGACGGTCGATCAAAAACGCATTCGTTTGAAAATTTTTCAGGAGTGTCTAGACTTATTTAAACGTAACCCCTCTCAGTTTCTTCGACGTTTCATTACTGTAGACAAATCATGGATTCATCATTAAACGCCAGAAACAAAGCAGCAGTCTAAACAACGGATTGGAGCAGGAGAAAGTACGCCAAAAAAAGTCGAAACAGTTCCATCTGCCGAAAAAGTCATGGCAACGGTCTTCTGGGATTCTCGTGGTGTAGTGCTCATAGACTACGTGGAAAAAGGCAAAACTGTCACCGGGGCCGACTACTCTTCACTACTGGACAAATTGAATGATGCAATCAAAGTTAGACGTCACCATCTGGCAAAAAAGAAGGTGCTGTTTCACCATGATAATGCACCTGCGCATACGTCTCGCGTTGTTGCAGCAAAACTCGAGGAACTTCGATTCTAAGTGCTTCCCCATGCTCCGTACTCACCAGATTTGGCTCCTAATGATTTTTTCTTTTTCCCAACTTGAAGAAATGGCTGGGGAGAGGGGGCGAAGCTTTACTTCGAAAGAAGAGGTTGAAGCTGAGACGAATGCTTATTTTGCATAATTGGACGCATCTTATTCTTCCGAAGGTATTAAAAAGTTGGAACATCGTTGGATTAAATGTATTGCTTTGTATATTGCTACCCTCGTACTTAAAATTATCATTCAATCGCAATCTTAGTTTACTCATGGCAAAATAGAGAGTTCTCTTTAAATGAAAAACTGAGAAACATCAATATACATCTGTAAATAACACAAGCCCACAAAAAAAAAGTTGTTAGTACTTTTGACCAGACCTATGTTTTCTTACGTATCTTTCGACGCTGAATCCGAATCTGCAATAAAAATATATCTGCAATAAATAAAAATAAATGGAGGAGAGATACGATTAATTTGACTTCAGGATTTAATTCTACGGGAAAAGTTCATTGAAAAGTATGTTTTGGAAATTTCTTTAACGATATTTTTACCCTTCAGGCGGCATTGAAAAGGCTAAAGAACCCAAAAAAGGATAATTTCATCACCAACACATTTGGTTAAAACACATTTCTCTTCAAATGACCGATGTAGAGGATTTGTGTCACATTTTTGTCTCCTACTAGTAGTTTTTTCTCTTTTTATCATCCAACAGTAATCTGCCAATATTTATGCCCCACCGTCCTTCAAATCTGCGTTTGAATTCGTTCAGTCTTGATGTAACCTTTCACCATGCTCTTCACTAAAGTCCCCGTTATTTTCGGGAAATTGATCAACGTGTGAATCAAGAAAATGAAATTTTAGATTCACGAGGCAGCCCAGTTTTTCAAAATTACGTACCATTCTTTTCACAATATTTATGTAATCCACGTCTTTTGTTTTATCCAAAACTTTGTCGATACCTCTTTTAAACTTGACCATGCTGCTTTCTCGACATCATTCATTATTTTGTCAAAGTTTTCATTTCTAAATAAAGTACGGATTTCTGGTCCACCCAAAATTCCTTCGCCCAATTTATCATCTGATTTCCGATCAAATACTTTTCCCAAATACTCAAAGCATTGTCCATATTTGTCTAAAGCCTTGACAAACTGTTTTATCAATCCAAGCTTTATATGCAGAGGAGGTATTAAAATTTTGGACGGATCAACGAGTGGTTCTTTTAGAATATTTTGTTTTCCAGATTTAAACGATTCTCTTGATAGCGAAATTTTCTTTTTGTAGTGATTTTTTCTACCTCTACTATCGAATATACACAAATAACATGGATACTTTGTGAATCTAGATTGTTGTCCAAGTATCATAGATAGAATTTTCAAGTCTCCACATATTTGCCATTTGTGTTCCTCAAATATGTTCCTCAAAATTCAAAACTAATTGAAGATTAGTACACTTCTTTATGCGTAGTTGAATGGGTTAACGGTATAGGAGCGTACTTTTTCATAATGTGAAGAAATACTGTATTAAAGCTGCGTTTTGATGAATCAATGAATCGTCTCCAATTCTCAGGTGTGTACACATTTGGTTTGATTTCACCTATTAGTCCTTTTACATCGGTGCAGTAAACAAGATTTGAATCTTCCTTCAAATATTTACGAATGTTTTCTTCTCGTTTCCGATATACACTTATTTTAGTTCCCTTTTCCAACGTATTTCTTCTCTTTAATTCTGAAGCCATAAATTCTGATTGTTCCTTAGACACAGCAGCATTTCTTAAGAAATCATTAAGACTGTTTTGATTGAATTTTTCAACAGTTCGCTCTTTACCAATTGGAACATATTCTTCATCCCTGTTCAAAGAAAGATTTTCTTCATCTCGCATGAGGATTCAAGTGATGACAAAGAGTTCTCATTCGATTGTCCGTCGCTCGAATCGATTTCTTCCTTAGTAATCCGATTAGTTGAATGGTCATCTACCTGCAGTACATCCAAACCTGTAGTAACACTATCTCGCGACTCTTCATTTTCTAAGCCTTCTATAAATACTTCTTCTGGCAATATACCCTCTACTTTTGTTAAACAAAAATAGCAATCGTTTTCATCTTTAAGTTCTTTCCATTTCGTTGGTTTCGTAAACTTTAATTTGGCTCTATCCTGATTCGAATTAAATCTAGTCATCATTGTGTAATGTAACGTCCCGAATTTGCCGTATTTATGGAAAGACATAAAAATCCGGGAAATCTAACTACCATTACCATGCGTCGAGCGGTATGCGCTAGGTAAATCCGGAGAGCGTGGTTTAATCTTCGGAGGGACGCGTGTGGAGGTCTCCGTAACCTCGAGAAGCCTTGTCGCCTGCCTATCTTATTCTATTTACTTACTCATTGTGCGGCAGAGATGATGCTATTGAGATGACGATGCTGCAATAATTGAGCTAGAAACTGGTTTATTAAACCTTCACTTAAGCACTATTACAGTGATTTTACAATATGAGTCCTATCTCGGATACACGTTTTTCAGCAGGTCGCGAATTACTCACGTATGTTTTAGGCCTGATCGAACTCTTGGGCGGCTGAGTCGCGGGTAGCGGACCCCTATTACATCTTTACGATATGCTCGATTTGGATATTTTAACGAAGGATCTCGGGCACAGCTGAATCACGTATCGCGGATTACTATTATACTGACTGCCCTTGTCTTCGGCAAATAATTTAACGAGGGACCTCGGCCGTAGCTGAGTCGCGAATTGCGAACTACTGTTATACTAAGCGCTGATATTGGCAATTACGGCTCCTTATACATATACTAATAGAACCAGAAAACAAATTGCCAAAACTAGAGCAATAAAAGAAATAGACGCATGATAAGATGAAGCGTTAACGCGGCTTAACTTAATCTAAATATAATAAAAGGATTGAGGAATTGTCACAGGTTCGTGGGGACTTTTAAAAGAAAACGGAAATAATTTTTTGAAAAAAAGTTTCAAAAATCGACCTTTTTTTCACTTTTTTTCCCTACCAAAAACTTTTTTTGATCGTTTTTTACATAAGGTGGTAAATTCCTATATAAGAGCACTTCCTCTTTAAAACCTCTTTGGAATTTCTTGTTTCAGATATACCAATCCTGAGATTAACGTCCGCAATGAGGCACGGCTTTTTGTTTTAACGCCAACTTTGACGCCCTCTGGAGATGAAGCTAGAAATTGAAAAAAAAAAATTTCTTTGTAAACTTAAAGTCTAAAATGATAATATAAAAAAAAATTGTAATGATTTCTAATAAAGAAGCTGAGAAAAATATTTAAATTTCTTGTTTTTTTTCACCGCTCTAGGCGGTACTAGTACCTTAAATATAAACTAAAAAGAGAATTTGTAGTATTATGTATACACTTTAGCCGTTATTATTTATTTATTTTTATCGGCAATCTATTATTATTTTTATACTGACAGAATCCTTATAATAAATACTATAACCACCTATTTTTTGTTAAGAAATATGATTTTATAATAATGCCATGAATTATTAATCAGCCAAAAAAATAGACGTGGCCATAAGCTCCACGTAAAAGTGTGCTATTTTGCAACTGTTTTTCTTAATAATTTGGTCGGCGACCTTATGGTTTCTTAGCAGCTATGAAAAGTTTAAGACTTGAAGAATATTTCAGTGAATTTTTCAAACTGATTTAGTATTTTACAAAAGTAGCTAATGCTACCTTAAAAGGAAAGTTTGTTACTGTATTTCTATTATGAGCGCGGACAAAAGGATACAAAATTCTTTTTTAAAAATCCCGCGCCTCTAAATAAATATATTACGGAAACTAAGTTTCAAAAAATATATTTTCGTTTATACCTACCGTATATATTTTTTAAAATAATTTGAACTTCAAAAATTTTTTATTTTTTTATCAAATGATCTACAAATGTGGACTTTTAAATTCCTGAAAGGGGCGCGATGGAAAACTTTTCCCGGGGGCGCTAGAAAAGTAAATGGCCATCACTGCTGGTCAGTATTTCCTTAGACCCGATAATGCGTAAGGCAAATCGCACACTGTCTATCCTGAGGTTTGGGTCAGGTGTCGGGACGGACGTGACATCACCGACTTGATAGAGGTGACGTTAAACCTATTGCTCCATTATGGCGCGGGCCTACCCCATAGTCTGTTTTCTGTAGAGTCACTAGATGCCGATAGGGCTATCCACCTTACAAACCGCTTCTCAGCTTTGGCATCCATGAGGTGTGGCTCCCATGGTGGGCGACCCGTATTAAAAAACAAAGATATGCAGAATGAATCAAGAAACGAACAACAACAACCGAGGCAGGGATGTTCCAAATACCCAGAAAAGTTAAGAAACGGATGTTCCAAGCATCATCGAGTGTTTATTACCGGGGACCTCTGATGGATTCCGCAGCAGAGGCGGAAGCATATTGAGCTTCTTCAGCACCTCTAGTTCCAATAGTCAACCTGGCACGTCGACCAACGCGGCAGAGACACTCAATACAGAATATACATCGAAAAGGTGGTAATACGGATGCAACAGAAAGTCGAAAATATGGAGAAAGCCACGGCGAGACAAGAAAATATCTCCATCGTCATAAACACCGGCTTCTAGAGGCTCAAAACTCGGCTGGCCGAGCTCAGCTGCATCAGTCCAGAGGATACCACTCAGGCAGAGCCATCTAGGACCGCCAAACGAGTACGAAGTCTTGCAGATAGCCCGGATCAGCTTGCGCAGGTCAAAAAGAAGAAAAAGCCCCTATAAGCGGGCACGTTCCTGCTGTAAGGATTAACGCCATGGATGACTCGATGCCGGACACAAACGCCGACGAACCTCAAGAAGGCTGGCATACAATAAAAAGGAAAAAGAAAACGAAGAAGTCTAGTGCAGGTCAGGAGACATTAATGGATACAACGGACCCTAACAGAACTGCTGGGCGCAGGCGACGCTCAACCCAAAATGCCCCCAAAAAGCGGGGCGGAGCGGTATTGATGCGACCCGTAGCCGGTAAGATGTTTGCGGACGTGGTACGTATAATACGAATGATTGATGACATCGACAATACCCTCGCGAGACACAGACTACAGACGATGACAGGTTACATGACACCGGACAACGTCGTGACACTGATGCTATTAGCAAACGAAACCGAGACGACATAACACGCTACATAACTCACGCACTGCAAGGCAAAAAGATAGATGGTTACCTTGAAAACTGAAACAGATGTCGAAAAATAGACAGTTGAGGCGAGACAGACGGGATTGCTGAAGGGCGTAGACACTTCAACTGATCCGAAGTAATGTGCACAACAGTTCCGGAACGGTTTTTTGGTGAACGCCATGGGAAAGGTTTTGGGTGTTTAGTGGGTAGGAGTCCCTCATACCACGGAGCCCGACGTTCCATGATGGTCTTAGTGTGCCTCCCTCCTTACTGAAAGCAAGGACAGATGTCCCGGAAGATTCACCTAGTGCCTCGCAAAAATAAAAAATAAAAAAATAATAAACAATAATAATAACAATAATAATAATAACAATCCGTGGGTGGGACCACCACCACTATACAGCGCGTCCCCGGGTTGCAGATGGTGGAACGGTGGAACGGCCTTCTTATAAGAAGGTTAGCTGCGAATAAATAAATAAGCAGTCGCAGACAGCCGGTGGGACCCACACATATGACGCAAGTACAGTGGTATCTTGCCGATGTGCTCAACCACTCATCACCCACACATACACGGGTCCAAGCCTGTTCTGCAGTATAAATTTGTGGCTCTATAAACGGGTATCTCCCTTGAGTAACGGGATGGTGTTTCATAAACGGACAACCTCCAGCGGATTATGAATGACGGAGGCTCTATAAACGAGTATCTCCCAAGAGTGAAAGAGAAGAACGAATGGGGCGAGCACGCCATGGTCTCAGCAGTTCGCATCACGTTGGGGGTAAGGCTTTCAAGAGGGGACTTCTTCATGTCATAGGTACAGCTGTTACCACCAGTAAGGCACTGCTGGGCCGCCATTAGTGGGGGGCCCGAACCCGGTTTAGCCGACATGGGAGGCTGCCCTGCACAGTGGTATAGCGAAAGCTAGAAATCCCGCTTCCAGTAGTGGTGCCGAGCGGCGACCGGGTGGGACCCTGCTGCAAGAGAGGGGGGGGTAGGAATGTCCGAGGCCACGGACCGTAGAAGAGCTCGGGCATTGGGGAGGTCCAGGATGGTAAGCCTTGCCCTTAGGTACCTGATGAGCCTCCTGACCACCACAAGACACACTTACGCACATAAATAGAGAAAAAAATAAATAAATAAAACATGATGTACACACAAAATACAGATGCAGGTTCTACAGTGCCGCCAGCGAGGAACATCGGAACTCCAAGCTACTCCCCTGCGCATCCCTGCACCTCAAACGCGCCACCGTGCTACCCGGCCATGGAAGTGGCGTACACAACAGACGACGTAACGAACGACATACAGACGAAAGCTGAACTTCAAAATATTCGAACGCAGCCTAATCGCATTGACAATGCTTTAGTTGGAATGGAGAAGCGGGCCAAGATACAGAGGAACATCAGCACCGATATAACGACTGGCACGGCAGAAATTAAGGAAGCGTTATAAATTGCAAGGACCGAATGTAGCCGCAGTGATAAACTCCTGGACGACGCCCAAAAGACCGAGGCAAAGAGCCTTAAATGGAACAGGAATACGACCGGAACCAGCCCCGAGAAGCCCACAGCCTTTCAAAGGGTCGTGGACGGTCTAGGCTGGAATAAGGTGGTTTACAAAAAGGCGAAAAGGGCAAAAAGACGAACGGTGACGACGATAACGACGGAGGTACTGATGACTCCGAAAACGGGACCATCCCACGAGTCTACCCCGTAGGATAAGAATAAACGAACGGGCAGATGTAGGACAGGCCCGGGAACCAGCGTCATCCTCGTCCGACGAGCCAACGGAAAGACGTATGCAGACACCGACCGGCAACTGAGGACGACGGTCGATCCTGAGGATTCAAAGGTAAGAATCTCAGGATATAAACCGACAAAGAACGGAGGACTCCTTCTGACGACCCACGTCCCTGAGAATTCGCGTTCACTTGCGTCTTCGTGATTGCAATCTCCTTGCCGTATTTCTTCGCAGCCCGTACAGCAAAGAGCAAAGAGCAAGCGATTATGCATTTTCACCGGTAAAAATGGGAGAAACAAATCTCGCGTTGACAAAACTTTACATTTAACAAGCCCCTCAACTTGTGACAGATCATTGTTGTTTCCCCCCGTTAGCAAGTCACACTGTTTACCAACGTAAATGTCTGGATGGCCGAGCGGAAAGCGGCCTCTTTTGCAATTGTACGGATATAGGGAACAAATATCCGTGTTCCTTATAGTTTCTCCCTCTTTCACATCGTATCGTACCATTATATTTTCCGTGCGACCGCCAAAAAATGCATCTCGTGGGTTTAAAACCATTTTGCTTGTTAGTGGATGGCTATTTACATATTTTGCTATTTCCGGATTTTCAGCCTATTTACGATCAAATTCGCTCTCCCAAATTTCTCGTACCTCATAACCAAGTAACTTAATTTTATCGATCTTGGCGCACATGCTCTCGTATACGTTAGTGAAACTACGATTGTATGCGGTGAGCTTATTGCGATTGTTTTTGAAATACTTGGGACAGCCGTGAGTATAGCAGCCTTGGTATTCAAACACTAAACCTTTAGAGGGTGTCAAGTAAGTCGACGACGACGCTACGTCTGTTGCCACGATAGCCGGTAAATATATATCTACTAAGAAGACTTCTGGCAATCTAAACTCACGATCTCTGTTCGCGTGAATAATCTCACATCCCATTTCACGCTCACATTATAACAGCCATTCGACAGATTTTTGCGAGTGTTTATCCGCGCGTTTGTAACCATTTGGCGGTGGCAAGCCAATAGTATTGGGCTTAAGAAAACTTTTTCTATATACACTATGCAACAAAATTATCGCAACAAAATTTTTTATCGAAATATTGCCATTGTTCAAATGCTTGTAACTCCGTCAATTTTTATCGCATCAAGATGGTTTTTTTTATTTTGTAGGTAATTATCTGTACTTTCAGAAAAAATTAATGTAAAATAAGTGCGAGTCAATGTCACATT
>JAYJLV010009164.1:0-10008 GCA_036873485.1 Torymus texanus | reverse complement strand
TTCTTATCCTCCAGCCAATATCTATTTACCTTTTCCACATTACCACATCTCAGTCTAGCTAAAATTCCCATGTTTTTTATATTTTGTTTCCCATTCAGATATTTCGGCGTATCTATCCCTACGATTTCTCTGTACCTTGGATTGTATTTAGACACATCAATTTTACTATGGCTCAATTGCATTTCAATATCTTTATTCCTCTTTATTAATAACTCTTCTATATCTTTCCCTGCATTTCTCTCTATTTCCACAGCTCTTTCACTGTATCCTAACTTATTGTAGTATTTCTCTTTTTCTATATTATACAAGTCCCTGCTTTTCTCTTTAATCTTTTCTTCCCAGCATATTCTCACTAACCTATCACTTTTCATTTCCCTGATTTTTTCTTCAAACCTTAAAGCTCTACCACCCCACTGAATTCCCATTTTTTCTATATTTGTTTCCGCCAAGATAATGTATCTGGGAGTGCTGATATGTAAACCTAACACCCACCTGTAATAGTCAGCTTGTACCTTCTCTAGCTCTTTTTTCTCTTCCCACCCCCATATTTCTACACCATATTGCATTACACTTTTGACTAAGTAGTTGAATAGCAACTTTCTCCTTTTAAAGTCATTTTTGCAACATCTTTCTCCTAATCCCCATACTATTCTAGCCGCAGCAACACCTTTCTTTCTAAACTCTTTTATATGTTCTTTATAACTACAATCTCTACTGAAGGTAAACCCTAAATATGATTATACTAATTAATTTTCATCTTACATTGTTGTACTTATGTGCATTTCAAAATCATAATCTAAGACGTTACTCCAAAAATTGGACGTATTCATACTCGTACAGCCATATAGTTGTTGTGAAAACGCTAATCATTCAATAATTCCCAGAAAAAAAAATAACACGAGAACCGGCGTCAATCAGCTGCGGAAGGTATTTCCACCGTTAGTAAACAAAGGCCTAATACCAAGAACGAATATCTGCGCGGTATTCTGAAATCGCCATCACCTTTCGCGGACTCACACCTTTACACGCGAAAAAGATCGCGCGTGCTGGAGATTGCGCAACAATGACAGACGCGCGTCCCATCGGGTCATCTCCAAAACAGAGCCGCTGCTGCCGTTTAAAGACGCCGCTTCCACGAAATATACTGTAGCTCATCAGATGTTGATCGCGCGGGTATATAGCCGCACGGCCCTGCAGAGTTATAATGCATTCGGTTTGACCCTCGCAATAACATCAACACGCGCGAGATAGAGTATAGTCCGCGTGATGATGTGCGCGTGCGCGGGAGAGCAGATCAGCATCCCTCCATAATTTCGGGCATCCTCGGCTCTTTCCGCCCGGCGAAATTATGTGTGCTGCTGCACGCAGGCAGTTGCCAAGGCCTGTGGGCTGTTATGCCGTGTGTGTGTGTGTTGTTTATGTGTGAGAGTGGCAGCGCGTGTGGCATGCGCGGCGCTGTGCACTCGATCCCTCGGCTCCCTCTCTCTCCCTCTCTTCCTCCCTCTCTTCCTCCCTCGCTGTTTCGCGTTGTTGTGTTGCATGCGCGCACGAGAAAGAGAGAAAGAGAGAGAGAGGACAGAAACTGCGGTCTTTATTTCGGTACGGAGGGGATATTGTTGGATGTGAGAGATGCTACACGATGAGGCTGCTGCGCTTCTTGCTTATTAGATAATATGCTTCGTTGTCATTGTTGGCCAAACCCTTCAATTGAAAAGTATTCCCTCATTTCTATTACTACAGGATCTCAACAAATTTATTTTTATAACACCAGATTATTTATTTGTTTCTTTATAATAAAGCATTCGATGAATATATACAATGTATAGTTACGTCGCAGTAACTCTGTCGGCGTTATAATAACGCAAAAAGTTGTGTCTCTCTCTCCCGTGCACTTGTGTGTGGATATTTATGTTTATGTTTATGTTTACGTGGAGCACGCGCGAGGAAGAAAAACAGCAAGAAATAAGTAGACACGAGAAGTAGATTTAAAGGGACAAGTAATAGGCCATCAGCGAACGCCAAGGCGAAGACAAAGAGAAAGGGTAGAAGCAGTGGACGAGGTGCGCGCGAAAGAGGAAAATAGGAACGGCGAGATTGAAAGTGAAAACGTGCGTGTGTGTGCGTGCGTGAGAGTAGGGGGAGAAAAAGACGGCCTCGAGGACCTGTACGCTGCTGCGGTATATAAGCTCAGACTCGCAAATTCAAGACGTGCCCGACATCCTTCTACAGTTACTTCACTGTGTCTGGCTTCTCGTGTGACGCTCTCCCACCAAATAATTCAGCTTGTTTTTGCTCCTTACCTCTTAAACCACAAAAATTTAAGATTATTTTACTTTTCTCCAACAGCACATCCGTTAAAAAAATGAGCCTTTTTCATAACTTTTTATGGCAAAAAGTTGCTTCTTACTCGATGAATTTCGTAACTGTGCGATAATCTTTCAAATTGAACAGAAATTAACGGTCATTCGAATTCAAACATTTCTTGAGCTCAGTTAATTACAATAGAATCTTACGCTCCATTATACTTAAAAACAAATGAACTGTAAGTGTTTTGCTATCTAAGTACTGTACGCGCTCCAGAACCATAAACACAAACAAAAAACAAAAACAAAATCTCGTCGCACCGAATCCTTTGACTTCAACTTTGGCTCCCACAATCGAGAAAGGGAGCAATCCCCGTCGATCTCGAGTGATAAGCAGATCTACGCAATTAGAATAATCCATCAGATAAGAAGATATACCCGCAGAGCAACAGTGGCACATTATCTACATAGAGGAAGTGCAAAGAAACGTTCGGAGCTTCGCTCAACACACGCGCGCGCTGCAACCCCTTCCCTATATATAACACACAGTTCTCTTTCTCTCTCGCTCGCACTCACGTATGTGTCGTGGGAGCCAGCAGCAGCAGCAGCGCGCGGCTCATTGGGGGGGAGCAAGCGTGAGTGGTGAGTATTGCGCGGCGGCCCTTCCCTTCTCCCCCGACTTTGGCGGCGGCGGCGGCGGCTTGGCGTGCGAGTCTCTCTGTGTGTTAAGTATACCCCAGCCCCCGGCTCCTCTCGGCACAGCCAGCAGTTCGTGAGCGATCCTCGAAGCGAGCGGGGCGCGCCGTCCGCCGCCACCCAGAGCGCTAGGGCAACCTTCGTTTCCCTTCTCTTTTTCCCTTCGTCGCCCGCGAGACTCTCGATAACACACAACAAACCCTGAAAATACTACATATAAGTACTCATAAGCAACGCGAGTGTATCCTTGTATTTGCATGTGTGTGTACGCATCTGTATATGATTAAGCGAGCACTACCATAATCTAGAGATAAGGACGGATCGAAATAAGGAGCCACCGGCAACATCAACATTTTCCTGCTGCAAGCTGACCGGGAGAGCAGATAGTGTGCGCGCGTGTGAGTGTGCGATATAAGTACGCGGAAAACGGAGAGCGAACGAACGCGGAGAGCAGAGATCGGCGCATGCGCGCGGGGAAGGTCGGCGAGCTGCTCCGTCTTCTCTCTCTCTCTCTCTGTCTCTCTCTCTCCACACGCGCAGTCTCCGCGCGCGCGACAGAATCAATAGCCGGCGAGCGAGCGAGCGAACGAGAGAGCGGCGCTTCTGCCTCCCTGTGTCTGCGTCCCTCTCGTTCTCTCTCTCTCTCTCTCTCTCCTCTCCAGGGTGTCACCGGTGCCGATCATCCAGAGGAAGATGGCAGCCAGCGAGGTCCTCGTTTGATCCAGCTCTCGAAAGCACAATTCAGCGAGTCTTCGCCAACGGGAGGGAAGAAGCTGCGCGATGGATATAGTGTAGAGAGAGCAAGAGAGAAAGCGAGCTAGAGGGCGGAAGCCGGGACTCTCCACCCCGACGCACGCGAGCGGCAGTGTTTTTCTCGGAACGAGCGCGCGTGTGTGCGACTCGGGAGTAGGAAGCAGCGAGAGAGAGGAAGATACATTGGAGAAAGAGAGTACAGCAGCCGCCAACGACGACATGATGGAGTCGATACAGCCGATGCTGATACCCGGCAAGAGTGTAGACATCTCGAGCTATCACTCCAGTTTCTACTCGCCCCCGCCTACCGAAGCGTAAGTTCATCTTTTCTACTTCTACTTCTTTTGTGCTGGTGTTTGTTGACGACGAGTAAAGTGTGATTCCTTTCGCGCGTGGTGTTTAAAGGACCCCGGGACCTCTGTGCTCTTGTGCTTAACAGTACCAATACGCAGCGGCTTATCTTGAGATAACGGAATGCAGGTTATTAGCGAGGAGAGCCGGTGCATTGGTGCACGAACGTTGTGTATTCTGTGCATTGCAATGAGGCAATTGTTGACGATAGAGTCGACTCGAACGGTCATTCCAAGATGGACGACGCTATGTTCTTTTTTTTTTTGTTTATAAATATTGATGTCTTTGTTGTGGATGGAAAAGGAGCTGCGAAGTGAGTCCAGTGTTTACGTCGCGTTTCACTTGCGGCGCGTCGTAATTTACAATTCAAAGCGAATCACACGCATACCTTTGGCTAACTTGCACTCGCACAGAGGTCATGAGAATATTGCGCTTTGATAACATTACTCGACTGAGTAGTGTGAGTGACTGTGTGCGTGTACGCTGTTGTTCTTTAACCTTTAGACTGCCGGCAATTTTGCCTTTAGAATCGATTTTTTTTAAGGTATAATTTATGTATACAAAGGTTAGATAAGTCCAAACGCGTATTAACGGTTATAGCTGGCACATATATGCGCCAGGCCGGCAGTCTAAAGGTTAAATACACTCGTGATTCCGTTTATCATTATTACTGTACTTTGTGGTTAAACAAAGAGCTACTCCTTTTCTCAATAGGTAATTTGAAATAATACTTTTGAGTTGAGTAAACAATACTGTAATAGTATTATTTTAATATTGTTATAGTATTGTTAACGATAAATTTTGCAACAATGCACTTTGAAAATATTCTGTCAGGAACCGGTTTCCATAAGTATTATAATAAATATAATTAACAAACGTACAACTAATGTGCCCACGTTTCAATCACGGTTGCAGTTGTATAACTGTAGTGCTTTCGTAGCGGTGCGGTTATACAACCAGCGCCGCAAAATATTTCATTTGCATCAGATAGAAATCGTCCTAGACTACACCATAATTGCTGGTAAATTAGCACGCATTTTTTCAGATTTAACCAATGCCAATGTTTACAGCAATTTCAATTTTACCTTAGATTATTTTTTGTTTTTTAACTACTTGACGAATTGGAGTAGTTCTTTTTTTATATTGATTTAAGAATATTTTATTACATATTTTAATATTATAATAATAGCAAGTTAACTGCATTTTTTCATAATTTACATTGTAACGTAGATAATTAAAAATAAATACAAGGTCTTTGTATTATTAGAGTGTCAACGTAGTATCAGCGTTAGAGATTTTTTTTCTAGAAACAAAAGAGTCTTTTAATGGAGCAAACTGGTGATTTAATCAGTGCAAAAATCTGGCTTCATTAAACTCGGATGTAAAAGCCGGCTGGCAACACAAGAGTACCGGAAGTCAGTTTCGATATTAATATCAAAGGATACGGCCTTATCTCGATTCTTGTTTGCTCTGCAAACTCACTGCCTTTAAGAAGAGAGCGAGAGAGAGAGAGAGAGAGAGAGAGAGAGAGAGAGAGATAGAGAGATTTTATTTTTCCGTGGAGGACGTTTATCGCACGTGGCCCATCGAGCATTATTCAGAGTGTTATTTGCTCCGCGACGCATTTGCACTACTTTTTTATTGACATAGGCTTATCGATCATTTCGATAAATTTCGCGCACTATTGTAATTCCTCACTTCCGGTAAAGTCAGCTATTACAATCACTTCTGCAAATAAATTGTCAAACTATTTTTTTTACTTACCCAATAATAAATTATTACTGATTACAATAAACTCTACGAATACATTATTAGATCTGAAGAGGGAAGGTCCCCGCACGCGTCAGTGGAAATTCGCGCTCCGCAGCAGCTAATAAGTCAATGATCCTATCCTTGTCGTCGTACCCAGCTGCGCAACAATTAGCGACGTATAGAAAAGACAAGTCTCTCGCGCAGTGCTCGTTCACTCGGAGCTCGCAGCAGTCGCAGAGGTGCTCAACCACTACTATTCGCCGCACGCGCGCAGATTTAAAGAGCACTATAATACACCGCGACCAAATAACTCTTCGGCTTCGAGAGCACACGCAGCGCAACGAGACTTGTTCGAAGCCAGCCCCGCTCCGACTCTTCGATTTTGTTTCCTTCCCTCGTTCCATGACGCGCGAGAGCCTCTCTTGTAATCCCGAGGGAGAGCAGAACGAAGTCGTCGTCGTCGCGTAGGTAATTGCGAGACGTTTCTGTCTCTCTCTCTCTCTCTCTCTCTCTCTCTCTCTCTCTCTCTTTTTTCTATATCTTTCTCTCTGTCCCACTCATTCGCCTTCTTCGTCTATGCCAGTCGTCTTTGAACGAGCATCCGGATTTATGGGCCTTATATTTCGTAGTAGGTAGCTGTCGTGCTGCCTTGCCTATCTAACTCCCTATCGTGTGCCCGTGTCTCTGTCTCTCTGCAGACACTTTGCAAGTTAGAATGGGCTTCTTTGGGATTTCTACGGTGAAGCCTCAATCGCACACAATGCCACACGGCTTTTCTTTGAGGGCGTAGTTTTGCTTTTCCGCATCGCTTGTCTCTTTGAGTCTTATTGTTTTTCGGATTATGAAAACTAGGTTGAGCGGCAGGCGCAACTTCCTGATTAGTATTTTAAGTCTTTTTAGAAACTTCGGTACAATAGTTTTCTAACCTGTTCTTTGATTCTACACGTGAACCACACAATGAAGTTGTATGCGAATTTTAATAGCTGTTGTACTAAGTTATGCAACAGTTACACACTATACGAAACAAGATAAACATACTCTCAAACTCACCAAATACAGTATACATATAAGAAAAAAAAACGAATACACAAAGTCTATAAAGCAATAACGAGCGTGCGATTTATCGAAGGCACGTGAAATCATAAAAAAGCACACGTATTTATAAATCGCAGCGTAATCGAGACGGCCACTCTGCCGTCGTAAGTATACGCAAAAGGCCGCACGAACAAAGGCGAGGCAGGAGAGTTGAAAGTAAAAACGCTCGGCGCCGATGGAGGTCGGCTGCTCTTGGGATGAGCGTCTCTCTCTCTCCCTCTCTCTCTCTCCCTCTCTCTCTCTCCTCTCTTCTGCACGAACTTTATTTACCTGCCGGTGACGACGTACGTATACACATTGCGAAGGAAAGAACCGGAGAGGTCGGGTGGACGAGGTTCTCTCGCGAGTTTTCGCTTTGCCCTTCAGCGCAGTGTTCTGGAAATTCGAAGTGAAAGAGGTGTGTATATATATAATATACGTCTAACCGGCCGCTCCAATTAAAGTCGATCGACTCCTTTTTCCTGATAAATAACGCACCGTAATTATGTCGACTGCACAGCTCTGACTCCCTTTCCTTCTCAACTTCAATGACTCGGATCTTGAATTGCCAGCCTGCGAGATCTTTCCGGGTAACGATTCGTCCCAAGTTGCATTTGTACAAATTTGTATGCAAACATCAAACAATCCGCATAATATTTGCAGTTCTGCCGCCGCGCGCAGTATGTCAACATCTCTCTCTCTCCTTCTCTCAAGACCTTTGCGAATGAATTCCTATTAGGCTATTCGACAATTTCAGTGAATGCCTCATGCCTCGCGGGTGCTTTCTAGGCAAACCGCGACGCCGTCCACGCCTCCTCGTAAACTTTCCTAATATTCCATTCCCCCATTTATGTATGTATACGTGGCGATAACACGAATGAGCCATGCTGGGGCTAAATTACGACACGAGGGAGCCGAAAATATGCAGAGAGAAACACACCCCTCGATTAAGAATTCTCCCCCGCGCTCGGGGTTCTCGAAACGAGAAGGCGTAAAATAAAGACCGGAAGTCCATGTGCAACACCCGCATAAGAGCGAACCGGCCGCGGAAAGTGTATAAACTCGTCGATCGATATTATAATTTCTCAGGCGATGTGTTTATACGACGCGCGCCGCATTGCTAAGGAACACTTTATAGTCTCTCTCTCTATCTCTCTCTCTCTCTCTCTATCTCTCTCTATCTCTCTCTCTCTCTATCTCTCTCTCTCTCTCTCTCTCTCTCTCTCTCTCTCTCTATCTCTCTCTCTCTATCTCTCTCTCTCTCTCTCTCTCTATCTCTCTCTCTCTCTTTCTTACCTACCTACTTCGGGCACACGGTCGGAAAGACATTCGTACGCTATACCTAGTAGCGCACGGAGGAATGCAAGATCGTGGCCGCGTGCATTCAAATTTAGACTCGGGCCTGCACACGCGGACAAATAAATGCATCGCGCGGGAAATCGCCAGCTTCCCTACGTTTTTGGCAAATTTAACAGATGGCTTTCGTAAATAAACCTTGAGCTAGGTTATATTAGCTCTATTTTGAGATTACCACTGCTTTTCGCTGCTCTTATACTTCTAGTTTTGAAACAAATAATTAAAAAAGGATCGCGGGAAGTCGGATTAATTTTTTGCGATCAAGTGAAAAAGAGAGAGAGAGAGAGAGAGAGAGAGAGAGAGAGAGAGAGAGAGAAAGTAGACGATTTGAATGAGAGGAATCGGGGGGTGCGTATGCTTGCCTGCCTGCGTGCATGTACGTATACATACCCTCGCGCGCGCGAGCACTCTTACACAGCCGTCGTAGTCGTCGTGCCGGGGTCGAGGGGCACACAGCACAGGCGGTGGCAAACTGATAGCAGCTGCACCCCTATGTGCCAGCAGTCGCGACTCTCTCTCTCTCTCTCTCTTTCTCTCTCTCTCTCCCTCTCCGACAATGGGCTTTAGGGGAAAGATAGACGAGGACGGAGAGTCGAATTGTAAATTTGCCAAGGGGTTGTTGCTGCTGCCGCCGCCGTTTTAGGGGAAACTGGAGAGCGTAGAAGAGAGGGAAGAGAGAGAGAGAGAGAGAGAGAGAGAGAGAGAGAGACACTTCGACGACGACGAGGACTATACGTATGTGCCCTTTTTCTCCTTCCTTTCCTTGCCCTGGCTTCCTTCCTTCCTTGCTTCCTTCCCTCATTCCCTCATTCTTTCTCTCTCGCGCATTATGCTTCCGTTCTCTTGACGCTCTCTGCCACGAATAGACGGGGAGACTGGGAGAGAGACAGGCGATCGTGGGGTTGCCGACCGAGACGCACAGCACTGGGCCCCTCTCATATGCGCACATCTGCCTTCTAAGCTCGCGATGCGACGTGTTCCGACGAGTTCGATGCTGATGCTGATGATGATGATGATGAGGTCAAGACGATAAGCTCCGTGGATTCGACATGTTAAAATTGTAATGCTATACCCCTGGGCGCGGGAATATGCAGTCCCTTCCTATACTTTTCTGCGCATTCATTGTCAGATTTTCGTATCAATTTTTTTCTTTTCATTACGTCGTATCATCCTATGTGATTTCTTTAGTAGTCGTGATACCACGAAGAATATTATATTTGTCGCAACTCGCACGAAATTCTGAAATTCTGAAATATGTCTTACAAATACCAGGTGTCGTCTAAATCACTTTCGCAGTGCCTAACATATACGGGGTTCGCGATGGAAAAAGCCAAACATGAAGATCGAATGATGTCAAAGTTCGCACGCTCAATTGTCGATAAATCATCGGCGCGAAAGGTACAACGCAGAGGGAAATTAAGCGAACGAGCGTAATGTCAGACACTATAGAGCAATGGTGTCGTGCCCTCGCGGCAATTATACGAGGCGCTTTCCATCTGTCAGCTCGAAAATCCCGGAAAAATTCCCCTGCACAATACTTTTCCTTGCGCGTTCGATTCCCACGAAAGCTCGAGAAACGCGGAGAATCTCAGGGAGAATCAGAGCGCGCGCGCCCCACGTGGGAGACTGCGATTCCTCCTTCCCCAAGAGAGAGAGAGAGAGAGAGAGAGAGAGAGAGAGAGAGAGAGAGAGAAAAAGAGAGAGAGAGAGAGAGAGAGAGAGA
>JAYJLV010009153.1:0-10009 GCA_036873485.1 Torymus texanus | reverse complement strand
CACACACACACACACACACACACACACACACACACACACACACACACACACACACACACACACACACACACACAGTGTGCGCGGAATCGCGTGTATATTACGATCGGCAGGAAAAAGGGAATAAAAGGCTCGTGTGTACACACGGGGCCGAGGCGGCGATGAGAGCTACCGGGTGTTCCGCACCGCGGGCGACGCTTGTGGGATATTGTAATTAGCGCGCCCCTACTAATCGATCCCACTTCTCTCTCGCGCGTGTGTGCGTCTTTTCTTCCTCTCTCTCTTTGCCTCGTATCTTTCTTTTTTGTCCATTCATCGTTTCTCCGTTTTAACGCGCCGCGCGGACGGATTTTTGTGGTATGAGGCCGATGTCGCGAATGCGGAGGTATATGTACATACACGTGCCGGGCGGCACGCGGTGATAAGTGACATGATTTTTTTATACGCGCAAACGTGTTATGGTGGTAAAAGCGAGTTAGTTGCCACGATAATTGTTTGGATTTAAGAGATGAATTAGTACGCGTTTCAAAACACTTTCCGAGAGCGCGATATGGCTTTTGGTTTTCGTATTTTCAATTTGCAGGCCCGTGTAAAACTCGATCTTAACACTTTTAACGTGTCGTATCAGCGATTGGTATAAGTTTTATAATCGAATGAATGAATGATGAAAGGTTTATATTAATTTCGATTTCCAAGGAAAATATTTGGTATACTTTTTTTATTACTTATGTATAACGTTTTTCTTTTAATTATTGTATTATACGCTCAAATTGTTCAAGTTTAATCTTTTAATTACTAACATAATTGATCTCTGAATATACTGCACGTTGAAAACAAAGTTTCAAAGTTCATACAAATATAAATTTTTAGAGGAAATGTACAACATTTTTCTCGGGTAGGTTAAAAGCTGAGCAAATAAAAAGATAAAAGAGCGAAAGACAGCAAGGTTTAAGTCTCTTTGATCCCGCCGGCGAAACGCTACCGTCGTCATTTTTGACGATCGGCTTCTCTTAATTATGCGCCTGAGTGCCTGTCGATCGTAAAACACGAAAGTCAATGGAACAATGACGCGCGCGCGCTTACCGGTAGGCCCGAGCTAATGGTGATAATTGATATTATCATCGATTTGGATGCCGGAAATTTTACTGCTTTATGCTGAATATAGCTTTTGTGAGGCGATAATTTACAATTATCATTCGCACCGTTTTATCGTAAAACTTCAGTTTTTTAATGCCGCATCTTCGAATTGCGCTTGATGACATTATAATTATTGTGTATATAGTTTGGATCACGATCGTGATGTATTAAAATGCTAATCGATAGTTTTTCAGCATTAATTTTACGATCGATCGTTTACGTTTCCATAAAGTTAGTGCGGATACATCTGATATACACGCAGAAAAAATACAGTTACTTATCGGTTGGTATGCTAATATATCACTTATATAATTACACGAAAAGCTTTATACTCCACCAATAAGCGTTAGAAAAAAATATACTTAAAGGAGTTATTTTACGATACACACATCGCACCAAAATACCACACACTAAAATATGACGACAACATCTTGTACAACCGCGTTTTAAAAACCCATTCGAGAGAAAAAAGAAAACTATATCTCGCGTATAACATGCGCTCACGCGCGTGCGCCTTGTTCATTCAGCAGCCTCGGCATCCCATTCACTAATGCATCCAGTCACCCTCTATATACCCAAGCTTCATCCAAAAAAGTCGGACAAAAAACGTCAGATATACGGTCAGGCGCGTGCTTCTGTGAGTATACTATATATATGGGGCGTGCGCGCGACTGTTGTGCCATTCATTCATAAAGATGACACCTTTCAAGCGCCCCGCTCCAGCTCGTTCCCGCACTACGCAACGCGGATGCACCCCCTTGTACTTGATAATGAGGCGGCTCAAAGTGCGTCGGCGCCCCGACCGTGAGACGACATATTAACGGCATCTCACGCATATGAGTCCCGCCGAAATTCTGAACGAGAGCTGTTCTCTCTCTCTCTCTCTCTCGTTCTCTCAAGTATGTCCACATGTTCGCACTCACTTGTGCGCTGAGACGAGTAGTTTCCCTTCCTGTTTCTCACTCTATATCTGTTGTCTTTCGTTGCTTTTTGCGCGCGGGATTATTCGGCTTTTTCGTCATCGTTCGTCCCGACTCGTGATTTCAATGTCAGAGTTAATGATGTTCGTTTGACTGCGAGTTGATGATCTATAAACTATGCAATTAAATTATAGGAGAATAATTATTTACTTATCAGCGGGCGCTATTTTTATCCTTTTTAACATTTTGTATATAAATAGCGATTGACCCAAAAACATTCCAATTTCTTAAAATTCCATTTTATGTTAATTATATTAAGTTATACTTGTGAAAGTAAAAGTTTCATTTGTTATATAAGTTATAAAAACAACACATACTCGAAGAAAACAAACTTTAACTTTTATTCCTTATGGTCTTATGACTACTAATAGCACAGAAAAACATTGTTTTATCGCACTGAAAAAATACTGCCTCAAAATAAAATCCAATATAACATCGGCGTCGATGGCGGCACTTTTTTACGGCCCCTAAACTACTAAACTCCGTCATCAGCTAAGTCCAAAAGTCAAGAAGTCTGTTCGCCGCCGCTTTCTGATTTCACCCAGAAGTCAGCCTGTTCGCCAAACTCCCGCGACAATCGTCACCGCGCGTAAACATGTAAAGAAAAAGATAATAAATACGCCTTCCACCCCCCTTCGTCGGCTAAAAAAGTCGAAAACCGTAAAAAAAACTCGTCGTTGTATATGTTTTCTCTCAGCTCTCTCTCTCTCTCTCTCTCTCTCTCTCTCTCTCTCTCTCTTTCTTCTCCGTATTTTCTCAGCAAAGAAAGCTTGGACTCGTAAGCCCGTTAATAGCCGTAACGACATCTCAGCTACTACAACCTCGTCAATTCGTCCCCCGCGCGATTTTACCACCGCTAAAAAAGTCACTGCTAAAAAAGTCGACGAATGCACTCTGAACGTATGTATAGCTGCAGCATGCGTTTCCATCCGTCCGTGTCATTGAGTCTAGTATTAGCTATATAGTTGGAGCAGCCTAGCAACAGCAGCCAACGACGCGACCTCGAGGGCTATGCGAAGGTGCGATTTTACAGCTATAGATACGCCATATACGCATAAAACCATTAAAGCCGGCGGTACGCGGAGGCCTATGGGCTTGCAGTAGAGGCACAAGTATACTAACTAGCCTGGCTAGCGACACAATGCTACTCTTCAAGATTTCGGGCAATCCCTAATGTCCCTGCGCAACCGCTGAAGGTTCCTCTTCCTATAGGAACTATATATATAGTTGTCCCTTATGGCTGCGCTTCGACGAGCAAACGAAGAGTTCAAGGTTCGCACGGCCGCGGCATATACTTATAGTCGACGTTGCGCGCTGCCGCAGTAAACGGCCTGCCGCATTTGAAAAATTATTTTTGATGGACGAGAGGTGAGAATTCTTTTTACGAGACGCGCGAGACCCTTTCGACCCTCTGCGATGCTGCTCCTGCGTGGTGTTTATACGTAATGCGGAAAATCGATTTTATTGTGTGTCTGTTGTCAATTGAAAATTTATAGTTTTGATTGTTGGCCTGCAGCGAGCTGTAAAACGGGAGTGAAGAGACTGGTAAATATCAATATAGAGTGAAAAAATGCTTTCGTAGGGGTAATTTATTACATTATTAAGGTGCGTGGCAGCTTGGCGAATATACAAATATGTCTTAGTAATACGGGTAATGGTACTCAAAATTGTCAGAAATAATAATTACTAAAGTTTCTTCCTATTACAGAGCATTTTTTATTTCTAGTATTATAAGTAGAAGAATTACTAGGGCTGTGCAAAAACTATAATTTTTTACGAACTTTATACTTTTAGTTATTTATAAAAGCGTATCTTTCAAAGAGTATCATCATTAAGGCAGGTGTACCATATTAATTTTATACCAAACATAAATTCATTTGTATTAGTAAGAAAATATCTATCCTTGTATTCCAAAGTGTACATAACAATAACTAATCTTACTTTTGTTTTTCTTCAAAGAATTATATCTAGTATACATAGAATTATCACATTTTTTCACGATATTTTACTGTACTACATCTTTTTGAATTGTAAAATTTCTTGCGATAGAAGACAGTAGTGACATAAGTGCTCCGTTTACTTGTGCGCACGCAACTGTTCCTGATCGGTAAATTAAATACAGCACTGACACGAGCGTCCTATTAAATGCTTGTTAGTCACGTGAGCATAAAGTGATGCTTTTCTGGAGTAGCCGACATCACAGGACGGACTGCAACATGTATACAAAGTCTGCTGGTTGCACAGCCGACACTTCGTTTCCAAAGCCAGCGGTCCGCAAATTCTGTTGCAGTGGAAGCAGAAGGTTCGGAAGTATTCAGCCATTTCTATATAAAAAAACACAACAATGAAAATCCACATTAGTAATGGAACGTAATTATAGTAATATAATTTTTTTAGGTATATCACTTGGAAATTAGTATATTACGCATCTAGGGAGGAAACATCTTGGATAGTTCAAATTCGTGGTAAACACGAAATACAGGCTGGCCAAGTTTCCTTCCGTGGTGCGTAATTGTATTATATTGTGTATCTATAGGGCGTAAAGTGGGTTTTTTTAGACCGAGTGTGGAGTTTGCGGTACGAGTTGAAGGTGAGCTATAGCCGTTTGCGAACCGAAGACGAATAGCCCTAGATACACACCATATATTACATTTTTTGTGACACATGTATTGATTTTCGGAGTTTTGGAGCGTAAAAGGTGAGCCTCTATTGATTTTTTGTAGTTGTATCAAAATTAAGATTAAATAAATAAAAATTAATTCTATTTTTTGTTTTTCTTAAAATTGGATTCATCTTTAAATAAAAAAAGTCATGAAAATCATGAAAGTGGTATCTTCGACCAGGGTATGGTGAAAAATTTTTTCATTTGATGCACAGATTATTAATTATATAAATATATATAAATATATGAAAATATAATTTATAGTTTGTGCAGCCTTCCCGTTACAGATCTTCTTTTAAAAAAGTGATGGATGAAATCTGTTATCACAATAAGACTGTGTTAATTGGTTGTTGTAGACTCATTAGATTGGTTTATACAAAATAGGCGCGAAAATCTAATATGTTTGAATTTTCGAGTTTATATATATATTTAAAACTGCATAATTAAAATAGTATAAAAAAATTCATTGTCATATTTATCAAATTTATGTTATTATTGTTTAATTTAAACTGATTGACAGAAACTTTTAAATTGAAACTAAATTGATCTTGTGCTCATATTAAAAAAAAAAAAAGGAAAACCAATACGCGCGAAGCGCGTTGAATCTAGCTAGTTATTTTTAAATGCAAATAGTATGACACAAACTTTCATCGAAATTTGTAAAGGGTTATATTGACAATTTTTTATATTATATTTTTCAATTACTTGGCTCGCTATAGCTCTGATCATCATTTCCATGGTTTATCCAGACATGAAATTGCAAGTACGTTTGATTCTTCGTTGTGTAATTGCAGAGATTGCAACAATAAATTATTGGCCACATATGTGGAAGTACGGGACTGTGGTCTGATGGGCAACTTTCATGTTGTATACAATTTTTACTTAGCAATCCTCCACCACACTTGAGACATGTATTTATCACATCCACACATTCCACACTCTCGTAAATAATATGGCATTTGTTACAGTACTGTCCCAACCATTTTCTCTTATCTATAGATTAGATGTATATACTTATATATAATTAATAAATAAAATACAATTTTAAAGAAAATTTGTAATGTGAAAAGCTAAGGTCGAATATTATTTTAATAGTATTAAAAAATAAGTCAGTGAAGTGTTAATACGAACTTTTGATTTTGATATCGTTAGCTAGATGTTCTTTCCAATGATGCCACTGAAAATTTTCTTTCTTAAATGTCATGTAATTGCAACTTTGACATTGAAAATTGTAATCAGGAAGGCAAATTTTGTGTATGTGACTATATATTTTGTTTCTACATTTATAAAGTATACCACATTTGCCACATTTATATAGCATTTGCTGATTACAACATAGCCTTTCTATCCTCTGAAATATGGTATGTTGATAATTTTTATTGCACTTACAGCAATAAAGGTTGAAACATTTTTCTACATCTAGAATCAGTTTTAATCAGATAAGAAATTTTAATACAAATTTTTTATAAGACGAAATTGAATTTTAAAAACTTATTACTTTCATGTTTTATCGCAGATACTATAGTAAATGCCTCCTTATTTCCTACAGAAAAAGAAAATAATTTATAAATTTGCGATTCATACGTTGTCAATTCAATAGACAAATAAAACAAAACGTGATAGATATTTATATAATGATTAAAAGAAAAATATTGATGTGTATAAAAATAAAATTTTATCCAAATAAACACTGACTTTGAGATGATCTTTACAGTTTTGAAATTTATCTAAAAATCATACCACTGTTTCTCTCCAATATTGTTGGGTGTTTCTTTTCAATATGTCGAATAATAAGATTTCTCCCGGCTTGTTGAAAATTACAACTATTACAGTAATAGTAAAATATTTTGATTTTTTGACTGGCTGCTTTTTCACTATTATCAGCGGTCGTGAAATGAATCTCACATTGATTTTTATTTTCTGTAAATTTAAAAATTTTCATTTAAAATTCATTAATTATGATTAAATAAATATTGAAATTATATTACTTAAAAAAGACATGTATCAAAGTATTTATTGTGCAAGTAAATAAAGGACCTTTTGTTTTACTCAAATTGTCTAACGTAACTGCTGATACTGCTGTAGTTTCTTTTTCAGAATTTACGTTCAATCTACATTTCTTAACGCTTCTCGATGTTGACAAACTATTTTCTGAAAGTTATCAGATATAATAAATTATTTTTGATAGCTATTTTATTTATTATTTTTGCCATTACCAGTATAACTAGTGACAGGTGAAAGTTCTTCTCTAAATGCATTTTCTGCTTTTCTTTTCTTTGGAGGCGTTTGCACTGGGAATTTTGAATTTCTAACAATTAACTCAACCAACGCTCGAGAAAGTTCAACTTTAGAAAGCTTTGTTAGATCTTTTTCTTCGTCAATTCTAATTTCATTTAAACTGTTTGAATTGCTATCTTTTGTATTTTCTATATTACACCCTGTAATTTTAAAAATAAAAACAACAACTTAGTTCTTGCGATTCTCGTATGTGTAAATTAAAAAATGCAAACAATTTAATTGATTTAATCTTCGTTATCTGCCGTGTACTAAATATTATTATAATTATATCTTATTATTGTTCACATTTAAAATAAAACACCATAATAGAATCGTTTAAAAAAATAATAATTATATCACGCAATTATACACACAGAGCCACGGTGGCTCAGCGGTAGCGCGTCGGACTCGTACCATAAAGGTCTCGGGTTCGATTCCCGCTCCCGTGAAAAAGCCGGCACCACTGAAACACGAATTTTTCATGTGCTTACTTTCACCGTGGTCTCGGTGGTTCGGAACACACTTGAAACTGTAGGTCCAGTAGTTGGAGAGGTAGCGTCCTCCAACTATCTATAGGCTTCGCTAACAAACAAATTTCACTCCCTTGAAAAATACTACTACTACTCCCTTATAAGTCGCTGTGTCGTTAATGCAGATACCTTCCATGCGCCCGTTATAATACATATATTAAGTTGTTACTCCAAACCTGTTTTCTTTTTATCAAAAGTGAATTGCAATCTAATTTACTATTGATATCAAATAACTATATAAAGAAATTAATTTATTTCTAATCAGTTATCTTTTTTTAAATATGTAGTCCTATTTTTGCAAATTTCTGTCAGATCCAAAGTTGAGTGCGTAATTCTCTAGCATATATTATATTTCCTGAACTGTTTCAATTAACTTTTTTTTAAGTTGTTTATTAGTTTGAAACTCATAATAATACAATAAAAATTTAAAATAAGTAAATCAAAATAAATTTTAATAAAGTAATAAAAATTTTTTATAAATCAAAATTACAAAACGAACCTTGTTCATACAAGTGCACAAAGTGAAAAGAACGAAATTTTGATATATAATTTAAGAAGAATATCCTCCGCTTTAATAAAAAGTATTACTCTCAAATAAAAAATGTTTTATCAAATCAATGAAGTATTGAATCTCGATATCTTTGAAGTGTACAGAAAATTCTTTTTGTTGTGCCATAGTGTGCAATTATTTTTAGGCACATTGTAAAAGATATAATTTGATATTTCTTTGCAAATTAAACACAAGTATGATAACCTTTGTCAGGATTTTTCCATCATCTTGTGCGTATAACATATTAAATAAATGAATAATATAATGGGAAAGGCATTTTAATTTTTTTAATTAAAAAAGTCAATATTTAAAAATACTATATGTTCTTTATTGTTTGCGAAAAGTCGATCTATAAGAAGACTAGTTCAAATAATAGACACATAGGAACTATATAGGTATGCAATTGGCTAATCATTCACGCAATTTTTCTATTTACAAAATTCCACAATTATACGAGCGTTTAAAGAATAAACGCAAAATCAGCTAAGATTTAGTGATGGTGAAGATATTCTCGGTGAACCTCAGCGATGAATCCATTTTTCTTGTCCGCACGGTACTTGACGGTGCGGAGGTGACCGTCGGGTTCAACGAGCCAGTATTTGCCCTCAACGTTATGGCCGTCACGGTGTTCCTCTTGGCCGTGGAAGTCGTGATGCTTCTTGTCCTCCACTTTGTAGTGGAATTTGTAGGCGGGGTGATGATCGTAGTACTCTTTTTCTTGGTGGTGCTCGTATTTCTTTATGGTGATTGGAGCATAGTGCGAATGATGGTCGAGGATGTGCGAAACGTCGGCTTCTACAGCAACGACGGCTGCAAGGGCTAAGAGTACTGCGAACTGTAAATAAATGTATATTATTATTAGAAAGTCTAATAATTGTTTTGTCAAAATGAAATAGCAAAGTTTCTAATACTAAAATTAAACAAGGATTTTTTCACAGATATCAAGTTATTTCTATTCACAATCGTTATGATTAAAACTTTTCGTATGCTTTGCAAATGTACCTTAAGCATGATTGTAGCTTGAGTGTCCAAAATGATACTGATACCATTGCAATCGAGATTTCGACTTTATATATCATTTGTAAATGGCTACTGTAAGTATGCAGAAGCAGTTGGCAACAGGCGTAATGTATTGAAAATGGGGACGAAAACGAGAAACAAGTGAAAATGGTTGAAAGAAAGGTAAAGTTCTGCAAACGTAATATCGGAATATGCAACTTATGTCGCATAGCTTTTTACGTTTGGAAACTTGTAACTTGTTATAAGGAGGTCAGGAATGTCGATTATCAACTTTAAAAAAAATCGATGGTCTCGATTTTATAGCGTTCATTTTCAAAAAATAAATGCATTTTAAATTCTAAATAAGAGTGTAGAATAGAAGATTATCATTTTTAAATCAGTTTCTAAGATAATTCAATAGCATAGATTCAGAAACATTTTTAATTGAACGTAATATTTTTGATCGAAAACAATATGTTTCTTAAATTGGAGATCAAACTGTTTTCAATTTGACTGTATCATGATTCTATACACTCCATAATCTACTTGAGAAAAAAGAGATTGCCTAATAAAGTAAATTAGCAACCGCTTTATGCCAAAAGGAAAATGATTTCGTAATGTATTTAATATGTTAAAGTTTAAATATCATTACCAATGTAAAATTTTGAGGTATTTTTATTTTCTAAAGTCTTGTAAAAATAAAAATATATATCTAATTTATCAGAATATCATTGGTTTCCAAAAATATATATTTCTATAGTTACTTATATTAACTTCGAGAATTTTCGTTTTTTTAAATTTAACTTACCAGGAGAGTGCACTACCTTCGGGTCCTGGATTTGGCTCAAACTTTGGGATAAGTTTTTGGGTGTAGAAA
>JAYJLV010009143.1:0-10011 GCA_036873485.1 Torymus texanus | reverse complement strand
GTACGAAAAAGTCCAAAATGCTAGTTTTCGTAACCAAAAAATTTGAGTGCTAGTTTTCGTATGGTACGTCGATATAAAGGCGAGTAGATTAAAGGTTATGTTAACAATTAAATTACTTTTTGAATAAGTCATTCTTTTCTGCTTTTTTGCGTTTCAGACTTCTTCGTTTTTTTACTTTTATCTTTACATCTAGTTATATTGAAATAATCGTATACACAGCGATAAATAAACTTGATACTATCGTGAGCGCGCGCGTGACAATACACTTTTAAGGTTAGGGAGATACGATGCAGCGCCGCCGTGATACGTACGTAATTGTGCTTTATGGCTCATTTATTTATAATTATAACAGAAAACCTTATCTATTAAAAATATATTAAATTAAAGCCTCTAGTTGATGTAGAGATAAAAAAACTAAAGAATAGATATTTTATAGATTTTTGATGATTAGTCGTGGACTCTTCGGTAGCGAGATTGGTACGAAAATGGCCGTTTCAAAGCCTTTTCACATTGTCTCAATTTGAAATTACTTTTATTAACAGAAAAATCAAAGAGAATGGGTAATAATTTATACAAATCGATACATTATACTTATAATATACTAAAATAATTTTTACAAGTCATAATATTATGTTTTGTAAGTATTAATCCTCTGAATCAAAAATTCCGCATTGAACAGGATACCCGCAGTGATCGGTACATTTACCCTATACAATAGTTATACAAAAAGATGTTTAGGTTCCAATACGCAAAATAATAACGAAAGTTTTAATGCTTGCGTTTGGCGTTTGGCACCTAAGCACGTATTTTGCGTTAAAAAACTTTAGAAATTGCAAGAAAAATAGTAGTATGCATTTTTAACGAAGGGCATCGACCAATTTTGAAGATTTTGGAGGTAATGGGCTGTCAACTTGGGTCGGAAAGCTTGCACTTTGTGGAGGAGCATGACAGCTCGCGAGTTCAGCAAGCCGAGCGGCGCACCTCTGACGCTTCAAAATATGCACGAATTACCAAAAAAGAGGCCAGGGCAATTCAAGAAGAATGCTACGATGTAGAGGAAGGCATTTTGGATGGTCCTGGCATTGCTGATTAGATTTAAAGGTATGTTTTTTATAATTTTTTATACGCGAAAACTTTAAACGCGTTTTTCTCAAGAAGACTTTTTTGCACCTGGCGTAGGTGATTTCTACCCCTCCGAAGGATTGCCACCTTGTCGTGTGCCTGGTTAGTTATCTGACCTGGGCCGGTGGGGGGCCTTACGGCAAGAGTGCGAACGATGCGTGCCCGACCTGAAGCGTCAATGGAGTATGATTGACGAATCCCTGTAAAACGGGCTCTCCACAATCGTGTGAAAGGGTTCCCCATAAAAAGGGCTCTCCCTCGGATGGATATGCATGCAGCGTGAATGGGACCTCCCTAAAAAGGGCTCTCAGTATGAGTGTGGGTTCCCCGTAAAAAGGGCTTTCCCTTGGTTCTGAGTATGAAAGTGAAGTATGGCAGGAGAAAAGCGCCGCTCTCCGTAAGGAACGTCCGGCGCTGGACTCCCGGGAAGGGGTAACTGCCCAACTCCTGGCTGCTCCACCAGCAAGCGCATAATCTCTTCCTGGGTAGCAGTGCCGGCTGGTGACCGGATAGGGTCATGCTATCCAGGGAGGGGGACTCTATCGAGGCCACCGGTTTGGAGGAGCAAACTGCGCCTTCGTCTTCGGTAAGGGGTAATTTGATAGTCAAAGTACTACCCGACCATTAACACAAATACATCACTCTTAAAAACCACATGAAAATGGAAAAAATAGAGGAAGTAGTTTCAAAAGCGCCTATAAATGTTGAGCTTCCTAGCTCCTTTTTAGTGAATACACAGCAAGACGTGGTTCCTACGAACCGCGACACTGCTAGCACAGATGAAAGTGGGAACAGCACTCTGCAGGACGCGGGCCAAGAGGTCCGCACTACTGAGGGGACTGTGACCAAGAAAAAGAAAAAGAACAAAGGTAAGAAACCCTGCGGGGCGAAGAGACTGAGGAGGCTCTTGGCCAATCGGAAGGGAGATAGTGGATCGCTAATCCCTGCCGCTGGCTCATCGGCTCTCAGTGGATCCTCCCCAAACGAAAAAGTTCTCTCAGGAAAGGAGCTGATCGGGCTCAGCGGGACTGGAGGGTCGGGGGACGGTGTCAAGCTAACCCGTGTCAAAAGGAACCGCGACTCGGACAGCTCCACACCAAGGGAGATCAAGAAAACATCAACTGAGGCGGGGCGGCCGACTTATAGTGAATCGGTCGCTACCCCCTTTAGGATAGCGGTTATTTCGCAATCTTATCCGGAGGACTGCCTCAGCGAAGAGCAAGGCAAGCTTGTGCTAGCATCCGGACGAGGCACCAGAGGACAGCTACTTCCCGTCCTTCTTGAACAACTGGTTCTGGAGGGGAGCACGTGTGTTCCACTGCAGAACGCAGGAGGACGTGAAGTGGCTGAAGGACAAAGTAGGAGGCTGTGTGCCCTGGACGGGTGCTAACCTCAAGGCAGTAGAGTTGGGGACCTCCCAAAGCTGCCCAGGGTCACAATTTTTGTCCCTGGCAAGCACGATGCAGGGACGATCCTGAAAAGGCTGTCCCGGCAGAACCCAGGCCTGAAGGTTGATACCTGGCAGGTCAAGGGCTCCAAGGAGGTTCCCGCCAAGAAAAGCGACTTAGGAGTAGAGACGGCGGTGCGCGTCACCATGGAGCCAACGGAGGTCGTGGCGCTAAAACGACTTCCTACCATACTGTGGTGGCTTCAGAGCGCACTGTCTGGTATGGAAAGATAAAGATGTAGCAAAGAACGGGGGTACCACCGACTACATGGAAGTGGACACCCCTGCCCCCGACAAAGAAGAAAGGTAGGACAGGGACGGTGGGCCTTCCGATAATAAGGAAAGGCCCACGACCCCCAAGGAAGATAACCTAACGGACCTGGGACAAGATGGCAGCTCCTAAGGTGATCTACACGCAAATAAACTTGCATCACTGCAAAAGCGCCTCGGCGGTACTATCCAGATGCATGGCAAGGATGCAAACATGCAAATCGCTCGTCCAAGAGCCTTGGCTATACAAAACAAAGATTTCTGGCCTCTGAGAATGCGGTCAGCTGATATGCGGGAGGGTGGACAACTCTAGAGCCTGCCTCTTGATTAAGGGCCTAAGATTGGAAGCAATCCCCAAGTACTGCTCACGCGACCTAGCGACGGATAAGTTTTGGTACAAAGACGATAAAGGCGGCATGCGGGAAGGGGTTGTCGTATCAGCCTACTTTTCCTACGAATCGAACCTCAGCCCTACGGCGGAGGTCATAGCACTAATTAAATTCTGTGAGGACAAGGGGTGGGACCTATTGTTGGGGTGCGATACTAACGCACACCATCTGGCGTGGGGCAGCTCGGACACAAAAAACAGGGGTGAGAAGCTCCTGCAGTTCCTCTCCACCACCAACCTTGACTTCCCGAACAGAGGCTGTAAGCCTACCTTCCAAAATCGTAATAGAGAGGAGGTTATTGACATCACCTTGGCTTCGAGAAACATGGGGAATGCGATCACGGGCTGGAGGATCTCGGACGAGACATCTATGTCGGATCATAACCCCATAGTTTTCGAAATCAAAGGTCGCAGCACAAAATCTAGACTATACAGAAACCCGAGGAAGACAGACTGGGCCACCTACGTTGAAGAACTGGGGGCAAAGCTCAAGTCGTTCCCGGGTAGATATAGCAATCAGATGGAACTCGATCACTGCGGTGAGGTTCTAATGAACAACATCGTTAGTGCTTTCGATAACAACTGCAGATTACGTACGAAGCCAGTGCAAAAGGGATCACCTCGGTGGAATCCCATACTGGAGACGTTGAAGAAAAAGACTAGAAGACTTTATAATAGGTCTAAGAAAACGAACAATCCAGCCGATGGAGAAGCTTTTAGAGACTCTCAAAGAAAGTACAAAAAGGAAATCGGAAGAGCCAAAAGGAACGGCTGAAAGAATTTTGCGAGAGCATGAGCAGTATCTCTGACACAGCAAGATTGCTCAAGCTACTAAGACAACCGAAAACACAAGGGCCGAATCTAATAAGACTTGGTACGGGGGAATGGGCGGAAGACGAAAGGTCACTGAACTGCCTCTTGGACACGTACTTTCCCCAGCATGATACATTCACGGTGGAACAGCATGAACTAAGGGCCAATAAAAACAATAAAAAATAATAAAAAAATAATAAAAACTAGCTAGTAATAAATAAAATTAAATATATTATATATATATTCTGTACCAGCTATCAAAAAATATGCAATTAGATACGCTTAAAATAACATATTATGCATTCTTCCATAGTATTATTAGCTATGAAAACATAGTATGGGGTGGTGCATATAGTAATAACCTAATTTTATTACAAAAAGCTCTGAAGAGCATCTTAAAAATTGTTAATAAAAATACGTTTAATCACGATAACCCCTTGAATTTAAAACAAGTTTTTGCGTACGAATGTGTATCCTCCCACTACAATGAACTTAAAGATTTATATAGAGCTTCTACCAGCAAAACTAAAAATAAATTAATAATATCGCCAAAGTGTTCGAAAGCGTTTGGCACCAAAAATAATTATGTCAGAGCAATTAAAGTATATAATTGTCTACCAAAATCAAAACCTAATCTTAAAACTTTAGATATTACGAGAAATTATAATTAGCGAAAGCTAAAGAAGTGGATTAGCACAAATATATTTTAGAATAAGAAAATAATAAATAAATAACATTTTTACATAGGAAAATTAACACCTCCACAGTATGGGTGGTTGTTAAAACTCTGAACCAAATACATTATTAGTATTAGAATCCTTGATTCTACCTAGTTTATAATTGTTAATATGTATGCCGAATCTATGTACAGGTAGCTATGTTTATCTCTATAGAATGTTCGCTGCTTCAGACATGTAACTATGTTCTGGAGTATACAATAACGTGTATTACTATACTCTGGTTAATAAATTAAAATTAAATTATAAATAAGATTGATCCAAGTATAATTTAATTTTAATTTATTAACCTTGCAGTAATCTTACATTTATTGTTTCATAGTTACTCTTAATTAATCTAATTCTTACTTTTTGTCTTCTATTACATAAATAGTTCGATATGAGCTTATGTGCTTTACTTCTTACACCATGATTATATAATTTGTCTAGTAAGATAGTATGATTTACAATATCAAAAGCTTTAGCTAAGTCTAAAAAAGTGATAGCTATTGGTTTGCTATATTTATCTAGTTTGTTATATATTAATTTCGTTATGTAATCGAGAGCATATTTAGTACCTTTATTTTTTTGTAAACCTATATTGATTTTGGTCTAATAATTTATATTTTTTAAAGAATTCTTGTAGCCTAACATATACAATTTATTCCAGTATTTTTGCTAAATTAGAGATTAATGATTGTCACGGCCTGCCGTGCCGACGTCGGTAATAACAAAGCAATTAAGTGCTTTGTTATCTAAACACAAGATGGCGCCTCGATGCAGAATTAAAGCTGTATCGCGAGCGTGAATAGCAAGCCTAGGGAGAGAAGCTAGCATCCACGTGGTTGTTGTCGTTCGGCAGTTGACGGGAAAATGCGCGCGACAAGCCGGCTTCAGGAGTTTCCGTAGATACAACACCATGTTGTTAGTTGTTGTTTCGCCGATGGAGCCTCAGAGAGTACACACGAAGTACTTCGAGGCTGAAGATGTAATTCACAAAGTGTAACATCGCGTTCTTGAGGTGCGAAGGACGCGATGAATAACAAGAACATACGACAGGCTTGTTTCAGCTATCGTATGCTACATCGCTCGTCTTCTCGACCAAGTGCGCTTGGCACCAGCCATGGTAGAGGTCAGTCAAGGGAGCGATGCTACGAGAAAGCAATTGATTTTTGCGAAGGTAAGCGTGCATGCATTTATCGCGTCGCGAATTAGTTTCGCGTAACCGTTGTCCAGGCTCGTCGATACCTGGACAACGGCATCCGTTAGACGTTATCGCGCGGAGAGATTGAGTGTAGAAAGAGCGCAGGCCCTGAACTTAAATTCATTTGAATTTTGCTTGTCGGCGGTTTGCAATCAGCAAGTGCGCACAGTGAATGCGCAGACGACAGAATAGTATATCCTGCTCTCTCCCTCTCATTCTAGTGTGTGTGTTGCGCAATGAGCGCGACCTATCTTTCAATACACTTGCCGTATGTAGTGCGTATAATACGTCAAGTTTG
Source organism: Torymus texanus (assembly GCA_036873485.1). Lineage (NCBI taxonomy): Eukaryota > Metazoa > Arthropoda > Insecta > Hymenoptera > Torymidae > Torymus > Torymus texanus. Next base: position 3,753 of record JAYJLV010009143.1, on the reverse strand, counting down.
TGATGTAGAATGTACCATGTATGTGTGGCATATATTACCTCACGTACATGGCGAATAATATAGGAGGCGTGACATCAGTTGCCGGATCAGCTGACGTTACGCATACCGCATTGGCGCATCGTTAGTTAGGACTTATGAATATTATATCTTTTGCTTCTTAATTTGATGTAATCTAACCTACCTTTATTTACATTTAATCTATTGAGTTGTCATTTCGCATTCCAACCATTTCCCGTTCCCCACCACTTCCGCGGTCGTTGCACTAGGGAAAGTGCATCATGGTAAACTGAGCAGCCGGCACACGAAACCAGTGACTAGAGGCGAGTTCGAGTCACTGGTAAGAAACCAGATTAAGCTCGCAATTACACGACGTTACAGCGCCTGCAACTTAATCTAGCTTCAGGGTCAATGACAGGTGAACTGAATGGCCCGGGTTCGAAACACCAAGTTGCACAGGTGAATGCATTTGGTGAATAAAAACCACCCCGTGACAAGATGTAGGTCTATAGTTAGATCTTTCCATTTTTTTTCTTTCCTTTTCTTCCTTCTTCATTTTTTTTCATATTTCCATTTTGTTTCCTGTTTTCAAAATTGGTACTACCTCAGATATTTTCAGAGATTCAGGCCATATTGATTTTTCAAGACATATGTAGATTAAGTATATTGATGAATATTGTTTGGAAATTTTGATTTTCATATTGTCAATTATTCGTAATATCTCAACGTTATTTATTGGTTTTATGAAAATTGAGTTACAATTCATTGACGGTAGAAAAATTTTCTTACCCACTGGATGAACTATTTTATTACTTAAGTCTTTTCCTATATTGCAAAAATATGAGTTCATTTTAGTAGCTATTTTTTTTAGGGTCTTGTATTATTTCATTACTATTTATTGTTATTTTATTGATTGTATTATCGTCTTACGATTTAGTACCCAATTTAATTATATAACTCTCCAAAGTTGTTTAACATTATTGATATTTGTTTTTATTAAGTTTCTTTCATGATTAGTTTTAGCTTGTTTAATGACCTTGTAAAAAATCTTTGTATAATTCTTATATTCCAATCTTGTTATATCGTTATTTGGTTCACTGCGTATCTTAATATATAATTGTTCTTTCTTTTCACACGAGATAATAATAGCTTTAGTGATCCAATCTTTCCTTGAATTAATCTTGTTATTCATATTTTTATTTTGTATCACATATTTCGATTTTTCCAAACAATCTTGTATTTCAGTTATTAAAATATTTGTAGCTACAGCGCGATCCTGTATTGTTTCTATAATATTCCAGTTTTTTAAGGCTGTTATGCTTTGAAGTTGACTGTAATTGTAATGATATTGAATATTTTCTTTTTTTGATGTTTGGGTTGATATACATTGCAGTCTCATGAAATAACATATTATCTTATTTGAGTATCGTGCAAAGTTCCTTAAGCATCTTATTTTATTCTAAATCTAGATTTTATAGCCTGAAATGGGACATCAATACAAACATCAATATTGATTCAATAACAAGACTCTTTGACGGTTAAGCTTGATCTTCCAAACAGTATTTAATACAATATGTTATTCAGAGCCACTATAAATATCTGTGATTTATATTGTTTTCATTGAACCGTATTTTTCAATTAGTGTATATAATAACTTCATACAGGATACATCGATAACATATACATAGTGCTTCTGTGAGAGTTCTATTATTAAATTATAATCCTGAATACAGTAAACCCTTTAGACGAAACACCTCTTGTATAACTTAAGGGGAGGTGACACCTTTAAACCCCTCTCAGCAAAATGATCTGTATAAGAGAAATTTCAATTATAAATAAAATATGTAACTAATATACTAAAAGTATGTTACATTTAAAATATAATAAGCGAAAAATGGAAGTTCTAGATCCACTTTGTCCCAGTATATGGATATTTCAAAATTTAGGCTTTGGCGTAACCTACAGGTCCACAGAGGTGGTGGATTTTAATCCGGTTGGGCTTAAATTGTTGGTATTTTATGTGATTTAGGACTGAAGAGTTTTACGTATCAAAATTATTTACTCAAATTAAATTGCCCACTTTCAACGGCTCTCTAGTCATTCTGTGCAATATTTATGTTAACTATTGATTTTCTTATTCATTTATTTATTTCGTTTTGTGTTTTTACTTTTTATTTTACTGGCTATTTTAAAATGTTATTGTGAGATATGTGACACAAATTTGTCAAAATTTTTCACCTAGCACTCTATTCATTGAAACCCAATTTGCTAAGTCTATATTGTAAGATAGATTATAGGTAAATTTTGTCACTGGTTGAATATCTCACCAAGTTTCATCTATTGATTTTGTTTTTATTTATTTCTGTTTTTTGTTTCTTTTCTCTTTTTGTTTTTGTTCTTTTTTGGTTTTGTTCTTTTCTGTTTTGTTCTACTTTTGATTTATGCAGTGCTATTAAGAATATTTCGTAACTTTTGTGTTTAGGCCAATTTTTATGGGCTTAGGCCTATATTTTATTGTATTATATTTATCTTTATTATATCTCTTCCGCTTCCTGTGGATTCAAGCCGTTCTTTTTTCTTTTTTTTGGGCTAGATCCCTACAATTCTTAGATAAGTATCTCGGACACTACATTGTATAAAAATTTTCAGGTAGTGAGCGACGTAATTAAACGATCTCTGGAAACAAATGCATCAGAAGCAAACGCATATGTAAGACTTGTCTAAGAATTTGGTTCTCTAACAACAATAAATCCCTTACGTCGCAAAACATCAGCTGTCGTCGCCGTCGTCGGTTGCTCAGTGCGCCCGCATGTGCTTCACAATTAGGGCCGTATTTAAGGTTAGGATTGTTTGTTCATAACAAAAACATTTATTCAAGTGAAGTCATCACCAAAAACTTCAATCAATTCAATACTAGATAAGTATAAATAATCTGAATACAATATTACATGTGTGAAAGAATAGACACTTTGTGGTTTCTTTTTTCCAGATTTAGAATACTATGTTACTTAAACTCTAGTATTTTCCTGCTTAGACGACATCCAAATACTTGTTTAAGGAAGCACATTATGATGTATGATGTATAAATCCTACATCTAATTAATAGCTGCAGCTCCTTGCTATAAAAGCTTCTGAATAGTAAGTTTATACTTTCTTTTATTATTACTTTCTTTTCAGTTCATCGTTCTTTCCTAATAATTAGCTTTCTTAATTTTTTTCTAGTAGTAATTAAACAATATATTTCCCCTAATATCTAATGTATTACAGCTTTTGAATATTTTTTTTTTCATGTGGTTTGCTTTCATAATTTTAAAGTAGATTTATTAATCATCATTTCCTTTTTATTCATGTTTTTTGTAAACTTTTGAATATTTTAATCAAGCAGCATTTCTATTGTGTCAACTGACATAAAATATTTTTTTTTACTGATAACTTTGTACGTATTAAAGCAGCCTTCGCCTATTTTTTCATTACTGCATTCAACAGGATAAATGAGATCATACTGCATGGACCGTACTAATAGTTCCAGGTTATAGATATGTTACAGAATGATGGTAAGCCATACCTTCTAATAGTGAAAAATGTTAACTAAATATAAGTATTTATATGTTTTAGACAGCAGAAACAATTCAACTACAAAGAAGTCATTATTTGGGAAGTTTAAGAAATTTTTCTTTAGAGGTTATTTTCTCAAAATGTGATTTTTTAAACTTTGGCGTAGACTTTCTCAAGGACCGCTGAATGGATTTTCATGGG
>JAYJLV010009122.1:0-10013 GCA_036873485.1 Torymus texanus | reverse complement strand
CAGTATTTTATACCACGAGAGCCGAATAATCATATTAAAGTTATGATTTTGAGGTTAGAGTGGTATAAAATAATTTTATATTTACATTTCAATAGATTCCAATATAAACTTGATCACTTTTAGTTTACTTAATTATTATACTAACCGCTGAAATAATTATTCACTTCATGAGCTTAAAAAATATTGAAAAATTTATTGTATAATATTTTGCTATTTTAATATTTTAATTTTTCAGGATTCTAAAAGTTTAGATAGTGGTGTAGTTAATCATGAATTAAAAACTACGACGATCTCAGATGCCCCTGAAAGTAAGTATGACTAACAAGTTCTTTGTATAATAGAATGATTTCTAATAAACATATATGTTATAAAACGTAACCATTTATAATTTCAGATTGTATATTCGTAACCTCGGAGGTTGGTCATTTTTCGTATAGGTCAACGAATACTAATGCTACTGTTTGTGGTATTTATTTAATAGCTGATCCTGATAAAGTAGTAGAAATTACTTTTACGGAATTCGATGTTCCTTGTAATACCGGAAGTGAAGTCGGTAGTCTAGTACAGGTAAAACTTTATCATTTTCTCATATGACGTATAAAAAGATTAGATCGATGTCGTCACTAGTGTACTTTACGCCATAACTTATATTTCAACGAAATTCATTGAATAAAATTGTGATACTAGCATCTTATTTAAAGAAATATTGGATTTTATCGGAGTGTATATGGTGTTTCTTCCAAATGTCGGCTGATTTCATTCATTCATAAACATTTTAGATAAATTATTACGTGTATACATGAATACAAAATTCTACAGGTATTTTATAATTCTTCATAATAAATTCCATGATAAAAGCACTATCAAAAATATTATTCTTAGTTGTTAAATACTGATAGGAAAACTTTTTCATTTGTACTTTGAAATGTTTATTTTGTTAAAAAATACACTAAATTATAAATATTCATTTTTAACAACATCTTGTAATTGTGTGAGAATAAATATTCTACAGCAAAATAAAAAGTTGACAGAGTTTCAAATCATAAAAAATAATTTAAAAACGTTTTCAATTCATGATTTATTAATCTGTATAGTAACTTTACGAATTAAAGTAAAACAAAGTATATATCTTTAAATACAATTAAGGTACAAATTTTTGCTTGAAATAAAATTCTATTTTAACTACGCGTGATATCGTTAACCGTTTCACTGGAATGACTCGGGTATGATTTCGAATGCATAAAATTATTAAAGAAATATAATCATATAATTATATATAGTAATAACTTCTGTCATTTAAAATTATTTTATCATTTTTTATGGTTTTGTAAACTTCGTTAATACCAAGTAATCTACGTGCATTAATTTAATGTACTGCCTCCAAATCCTTATGAATACTTAAGTTCACATTATATATATAAGAAGTACCATTCAAGCCGAATGTAAGACATTAATATAAAAGTAGTATTCATTAGTATATAATGTTAGATATTTATTTATTTTAAATGATATCATTTGTATTTAATTTGTACTTTCATACATTGCAGTATCTGGATGGATGGGAGTTAAATGGCCAAGTATTTCCTAATATAGAAAGTGTATCTAAAACTGATGAGAAAACAGAATTATTTTGTTCTGACAATAAACCAACCAAAAAGTTTGTTAGTTCACAAAATGGTGCTCTTATCTCATACGGAATAACGGAAGTCGGAAAAGGATTCACAATACTTGTAGAACATACAAAACATGAATACCGTAAGTATTAATTCCAATTATCATAAAAAATTTCTATTTAGTTAAGTAGTCTGAATGTACTTGGCATTTAGTGCACTGATAGAAAGGATTCTTTGAGTCAAAGCCCTGTGACTTAATAGTTAAGGAATTTAATTAAAATTATTAAAAAAAAGATGATATTGCTAGTAAACAAGTCAAATTTCATCAAGTATTAATAGTATTTCTACAAACAGTTATAGTATTTGCAATACTTTTTATACGTTTTAAATTGTTTAATACAATATAATAACTATTTGTCAGATATTAAAATTAAACGTTAAACAAAATGTTGGCAAGCGATAACAATTTCATAAAAAGTTGAAGAAATACTCTGACTATTAATACTTGATGAAATTGGACGTGTTTATTTAATAATATCATCCTTTTTCTAATAATTGTAGTTTCATTCCTTAACTGTTAAGTCACAGGGCTTTGACTCAAAGAATCCTTTCTACCAGTATGGTATTAGTTGTTTACACAACGGAATCGGATAGAGCGTAAAATTCTGAACAAAAAATTGCTTTACTAATTTTTTTTGTTCATCAATATTTATAACATTATTGTTAACTAAAGATTAATATGTAACCGCCAATGAGCGTCGCCGGCGCGGCCCGTTGAATGTTTATTTGGGTAGCCATACCATATACCCCCTCCCGTGGATTGTCCTTTGCTTCCCCTTCAGATCCAGCGTATTAGCTTTTTATTTACTAACATTTGTATCATGTCAAAGATTAGCTCTGCCTACTTTCTCACCAAGCGTTGCGCCGGCGACGCTCATTAGCGGTGAAATGTTAATCTTTACTTAACAATTAATGATATTAATATTGATACACTAAAAAAATTTGTAAAGTAATTTTTTGTTCAGAATTTTATACTCTATCCAATTCCGTTGTGTTCGTGTACGAATTTCGGAATAGGTGTATCTATGTTATTATATCTTAGTATTATGAATATTATACACTATAAAATAAAAAAATATATAAAAAAAAAAATTTGTTCTAACATAATTTTTCTTTGGTGTAAATAAAGTTCGTCTTCGTACCGATTGTGATAATTATTATAGTATTCTATATTCCAGTCATCAAATATTTTAAAACCACTGCACAATACAGTAATTTCACGATTCTTTACTATATACTGAAAAAAAAAATTTAAAAATAAAACATTTTTCTAGCTTGCAACATTATTCATCTCGATGAACCGTATTTTGTCTTAAAAAACTATGAAAATCGAGTCAATTGTTCAATTTGGGCAGCTTATCCAACAGTGTTTAATGTCAATTCTTACACCATTGGTTCTCAAGCATCAGACAGTACTGATCATGAGGTTAGATATATTTATTATTAATTCTTTATTTATCAAATTATTAATTTTTGTTACTTATTTTTTCTTTAGTATCTAGTAACAATCTATAGAAATTTGGACATTCTGTCCAATAGCACAAACCACTCCTATCTAAAAAAAATTTACATTAAACCTATAACTCTTTGCAACGAAAATAGTCGAAAAATAAATTAAAACATAAATAATAAGATGTACATGTAGTATGTTGTAAATGGATATTTTATTATATTTTGGCTTTATTGTAACTAATTCTGGAAAACCTGCAAAAGAATTATTTCTTTAGTTTCTGTATATCGACGGCTAAGGGGAAGAACCGGCTAACTCGCAGTCCGGTTCAAGAAGCGGCTAACTCGTAATCCGTTTTAGGAACCGGCTAACTCGCAGTCTGGTTCAAGAATCGGCTAACTCACAGTCCGCTTCAAGAACCGGCTAACTCGCAGCCCGCTTAAAGTAGCGGCTAACTTGCAGTTCGCTTCAAGAACCGGCTAACTCGCAGCCCGCTTCAAGAAGCGGCTAACTTGCAGTTCGCTTCAAGAACCGGCTAACTCGCGACCCGCTTGAAGAACCGGTTAACTCGGGAGCGTTTTTATTTTCTCTAAATTTGTAGTGGCAGCCCTGCACGATTTTAATATACAATTCCTGTTAATTATACGCTATTAAAAATTCTGAAAAAAATTGAAGTTGTCTGTAAGATGTCAATCGCTCTATACAATCGCAATTTTTTCAAAATAAAAGCTGTATGATATTAATAAAGGTTCGGTGAGTTTCCTATTGTTGCATGTACAGCATGAGTCCGTGTTTAAATGCCAAAAATCACAAACTTTTTAAAATTAATGAGGTTCAAGATCTTTCATAATTTTAATGACATAAATAATTTTTTCATTTATAAATAAAAGCACTTTTACTTTATACAGAGCTGTTTACACATGGGGTTACAATAAAGTCATAAATGAGTAAATATAATGTTTCTTTGAGTGAAATAGGAATAGATAGATGCCCCGGTTCATTTAATTAGAAATCACTATAGTGTAGTGTTATTTGGCGCCCTCTGATTCGCGATCGACTCGAGATTCTCACAAAAAAGCGAGATACCTCGCAAAAATACGCGAAAACCGAACGAATCTCGATCGCTCAATTTATATAGAGGATAAGTTGATGGTGAAGCTGATGGCCTTTTCTGCCCAGGTAGATAATAAATGAAAGGATAAACGCTACGTTTGTTTCTTTAATTTATTATCTACCTGAGCAGAAAAGGCCATCAGCTTCACCATCAACTTATCAACTAACACAGACTGCCATTAGCTGCATTTTCATATTATATAGAGGATACTATGTGTGTGTGTGCGTGCGTGCGTGTGTGTGTGTGTACGTGTGCGCGTGTACGTGCGTGTGTGTGTGTGTGTGTATTCTAATTTACTTTTACTCATCACGTCGTTTGCATAGAGTTTTATGTGAGAGATTGCATTGATCAATACCTTTTTTCAAATTTTACACTAAAAATAACTCGAGATCACATCGAAAAAATATTTTTGTATACAATGTATTTCTTTATCTAGTCTATTGTTAAAATGTATTCAAAAAGTAAAATCAGTGCTATTTGGAAAAAAATTTATTTTTAATCAAAGTTAATATCAATTCGACTATACACGTACATAGAAAAAATACGTTTTCATATAAGTATATATAAAGTTTATGATAGCTCACCGGCTAATCAAAAAACATATAATCCCAAGTTCTGGTTTTTGCCAATAGCAGAACAAGCACATTTGTTTTGCTGGCAAGACATCGTACGTCCTACCGCTGATTAGCAGCGAAATGGAAACACATTATAATATTAACAAAATTAAGAAACACTGAGAAAAGATTTTTTTATTTATTTGTATTATTTTACAATATTACAGTGTTCAGAATCTAATAACCGAATTGAAATCGGTGGAGGTGGTTTGGACACGAACAATTTTAAAATAGTTGGAGAAATTTGTGATGGATCGAGTACAATTGGTAAGAGTGTTAATTATCTTCTTATTCTTTTTTTTTAAACTCGATTTTTTATGTGTTTTGCCTGTTCAGCGGGCCTAAATAAATCTATACCTGCTTAAAATGCATCAATAGTCGATGTTTTCGCCTTTTGTTCAAAATAGTAGATTATAAATATAACTGAGATCGCTTCTACGAGTGTGAGTATGAGTGATAGAAATCTCTTCAGTGTCCCTTGGTGCATATACTTGTTCCCCAAATTCCGGACTTAACATACTATTTGTTTACTCTCCAGGCACGAAATTCAATTTATTATGCGCAAATAGTACATTCTGCGCATACGCCTGCTAGCGGGAATGACAAGCCGAATTTTTCGCTTGGTATACACGGAAAAATGTTTTGTGGAGCCGCTCGTCCAAATGCTATACATATACAGTATATGCACCACGGGCGCTCGGTAGGAGGTAGTAGTAGCGGGGGGATTCTCCTTACTCGTGTGAGTTTGGTTGCCGCGTTCCGCTTCGGTGGCATATACAGGCGTTCACCGGTTTCGCCCCTTAGGTGCATAATCTATACTAATAAGTATATAACATCGGTGCAAGATGACTTGGGAGAGAATCACCAACTTTATACCCTTGTTGTATAGTGTACTATTTTGATCTTATTTGATACCATATTGCCGTACATTTAAATTCATCGTTATTTTATTATTTACAGGATCTAAAGAAGAAATTATAAATTGTGAAACTTCAGTAGTTAAACTAATATCAGATGGAAATTACAACAATTTTGCGAATATTTCAATGAGGCCAGCTACGGATAATGAAGTTTTAAGCCCGAATGCAAAATATACATGCACCAAATCGAAATAAAGTATCTTATTACTAATAAAGAAGCGTTATTCTGAAATTCTTTATTCAGATTTGTGAACTATAGACTCACGGAAAGCAGGTACTGACCAGACGTGAAAGATCGGGTTATGGTGCTTGAGAATAAAGACCAATAGATAGACTTATATTTATCTCATGTTATAACTTCTTTTAGTTATAACTTTGTAAATAATTAAACTAGAAAAATAATCAAATAAGAAATGAAAGTAGATAGTCTAATCGACCACTTGTTTTTTTTATCAACTGGTGGCCGTCTCATGTATAAAAATATATACACACACACACACACACACTAGGGGGGCTTCATCCCCCCTGCTCGCTCCGCTCGCCAACTCAACCCCCGCTTGTATAAAATATTCTAAGATAATAAATAAATGTAGATTATAATAATTAGTTTTTTTAGTCGATGATTTAATGATTGATAATATATATTTATCGATAATACGCTATGATACGTTATGATTATAATAATGGTTATAATAACCAATACAAAACAGTTTTCCATGCCACCCTTGAGATACTATTCTTGTGGTTTAACTATTGAAATAATCAGATAATAAATTATGTGAAGAATTATATGTATTGTTCAATAGATTAAGATGCGTTGGATTTCTTTAAGTGATATCCTTCGCCAATAGCCCTATGTAACCACTCTCGATATTAACTTGAAATTGATACATTTATTTTTATATATAATTTACCTTAGTATTATTGTTATTAATTGTATTATTTTATGCTTTTTATACTTAGGAAACATTTATATGTTTATCGTTCTTTTTATATGTATTTTAGTATTATATGTAAACATATAAAATACGTGAAAGTAATTGAAAATATAATTTTTTTGAAATTTTAATACAATAACTCAAATTTTATTTTATTTCACGTACCAGATAATGGAGATACCATTGACTCCGTTACAGCGAGAGAATATTTATCAAACGTTCAAAACATCAATCTTGAATCGATTACAGTCAAGAGACTCGGGAAAAATCCCAATGGGTCTAAACCCCGCCCATTACTGGTACATTTAAAATCTCAGGACGATGTTAATTTAATCTTTAAGTTACGTTCGAAATTACCGAAGGGCATTAGTGTTTCATCAGACAGGACTGAGCCTCAACGCGAGGAGCTTAAATACCTTTGGAAGTGGACTAAATTGCACAACGCGTCGAATCTTAACCAACAAAAAGTTGTCAGGTTCATAAACGGTGTATCGACCATTGTTAACCGTGATAAAAATATAAATGTCAGTATAACTTCAAAAAACTAAAAAGCCATTATTTACGTCTGTACTACTCTAATATTCGTTCGATATACAACAAACTTGACTCCCTACGTACTCTTCCATACTCTCTTATGACGCCAGCAGACATAATCTGCTGACTTGGCTGAAACTTTACACTTTATCTTCGGAACTGGGACTCCTGGATTATAACATATACAGAAGAAACCGAAATTTTGATGAAACGAATGAAAATCGAGTTGGTGGTGTCTTAGTTACCATAAATAAGAATGCTCATGTTTCTTCAACTAGGTATTATATCTTGCGACTCTGAAACCATTTTTATAAAATTTCAAAGTTAAGGAAACAAATATAAAAGATTATTGGCTAAATCAGGAAACCATCACGAATAACTCGTTCTAATTGCTAGAGGACAAATAGGAGACTGAAAATGTTTCTGAGATCAACAAACCAGCTGAAACGGAAAAAACCTTAGACAAAGTTTTATTACAAAAATCGCCGTCAATTTTTGTTAGTGGTATCGGCAGTGAACGACCTTTAAAAACTCCAATAGACACAATCGCCAAAGATAACTATTCAATAAAAGTTCTTGTTAACGAAGACGTTAAAATTCAACCGCACTCTTCTGAAAAATATCTGCCAATCGTAGAAGAATTGAAAAAGAAAAATACTGAATTCTCACCTATCAACGATAGAAGGACAAAACATATAAAATAGTATTAAGAAATATTCATTCATCAGTCGACATAAACGAACTGAAAAGTGAAATCGATAGTTTAGACCATAAAGTTATAAGAATTACAAACACCAGGCAAACAATAACCCAAAAACCACTACCACTATTCTTTATCGAATTAGCGTCAAAAGATAATAATAAAAAAGTATTCGAGATAGATAAACTACTCAATCTTATTGTGAGTTTTGAACCTCCACAAAAGAAAAGAGATATACCACAGTGTTTAAAGTTCCAAGAATACGGACATACAACAAATTATTGTTTTAAGTGCCCTGTCTGTGTAAAGTGTGCGGATAAACATTTAACATCCGATTGCCCAATTAAAGAAATAACATCAGACGAAAATGTGAAAATTGCGGCGGGAACCATCCAGCAAGTTACAAGGGTTATGAGGTACGAAAACAACTGCAACAAAAACTTTATCCATCACTTAGAGAAAAAAATACCATCCAAAATACTGCCAATAGTACAGATAATATTCAAATTCGAAATAACACCGTTAGGTCAAACGTATCTTATGCACAGGTATCAAACGGCAATGTTGTCAATACACAAGAGCCAAATCAAACGCAGGCCCAAGAGCTTTCAGCTGTAGTAAATAATAGTCATCTGGAAGAAATAATGTATCAGCTGATGACTAGAATGGACACCATATTAAATTTCCTCACTACGCTGATAAACAAAATAAAATGAGTGATGGAATCAAAATAGTTTTATGGAATGCAAATGGCTTAGCTCAGAGAAGCCTAGAACTAAAAACATTTATAATAAATCAAGATATTGACATAATGCCAATATCTGAAACTCACTTCACTCATAAAAATTTTCTAAGAATCCCACAATATTCAGTGTACACTGCAAATCATTCAGACGGCAAAGCTCACGGCGGTACAGCGGTAATAATTAGAAATAAAATAAAACACTATGTAATTGACCATCATTGTAAAGATTTCTTGCAGGCTACTAATGTTACAATAATTGAGGAAGGATGCAGATCTTTCACCGTTTTTTTTTTTTTCATTTATTAAGCATTTTAAACTTTGAAAAGGCTTATTTCAGCTTTGCAAAAGATATGCCATGGGCATTACATATAAGAAGATTGTATACAAAGAAGATGTTACAGTGTAGTTACCAAATATTAGATTGACAGATAACAATTTTTTAAAAACGCTTGTATACATTTAATGGCGCTGATGTTAGGCTTAGCCACCAAGGACTCTATACAAAGGGGTAATTGCAGGTTAACTTTCTTCAATTCTTTTATGAGTTTTAGTCTTTCAGTGTTGTACAAATCGCACTGCCATAAAACATGATTTATGATTTCGAGTAGGCTGCAGCATTTACACAAATCGTCAGATACTATATTAATTCGAGTTAGAGACGCTGCAAGATTATAGTGGTTTGCTCTAATACGATTAATAGTGACTATTGTTTCTCTAGGAAGAGTTACGTGTGAAAACCATGGAGTACATAGTTCATTATTGAATAAATTAAAATAAGTTATGCTTTTTGTTTTACCTTGCTCTTTCAAAATATAGGAGGTTTGAAGTTTAGCGGTTTTATTAAACCCTTCAAATAAATCAGAAGATGGAATCTGGTCAATATCTAAAAAAACTGATGAAGTCGCGTTTTTGGCAAATTGATCCACATATTCATTGCCTCTAATTCCCATGTGAGCTGGAATCCAGAGGAGTGTCAAGTGATTGTCGTTGGGAGTTAACTGGAGAAATTTATTATATTTATCAAGAATTTCAAATATATAGTTGTTAGTTCTAATATTGATATTAGGCCTGTTTATCTATGCTTTTAATTTTTGTAATGTTTAAATCAGGACAGAAAACGGCTGAACCTACGCAGATATTGTCAATAATTTTGCTTCCGTCCGTATATATACAGTAGGCATTAGTTGTCTTTAAAAAGTCATTAAAGCATTTACAGGGGTTAGTGGATTTTTTGATTTTTCTACCTAGGTTAATGTTAACTGGAATTCGCGTGGTAAGCGTACAGTAATTGTGACAGTAAATATTATAATTATTTCTCGAAAATA
>JAYJLV010009111.1:0-10015 GCA_036873485.1 Torymus texanus | reverse complement strand
ACAAGATTCTCCTGAGCAGTTTGGTCGTGCCTATAATGGAAAAACGAAGTTTTTGCATAACGGGGGATACTAGTTCATATTCTTTTGTGTATCAGTCATAAATTTTATTCTTCGATATTAATATCAATATTCTCGAAAAAAATGATTATATTCCATTGGACTTTTATATAAGTGATAGTACGTTAGATGTAGAATCTGATGAAAAAGCAGCAATGATCATTTTTTTAAATCAAATATTAATGGCATAATATGCATCAAGCTTTTTTACATATATATTTGCGTATAGCCTTAGAGTAGTGCCAACCTAAATCGGTGTAAGAAGCATCAGCTTTCGAGTTAGTATCTTCTCCAACCGGCCGATGAAGTAATACCTTCTCGACCAACCTGTAGAGACGGTGTCCAGGATGAAAGGTCAAACGTTACAACAAGCGCAAGATGACTCCATGGTCCAGGAAGCAGCAGAGTACAATGGCGGCTCCGCAGCTCGATAGCTGGACAAATGTCCGCGACTCACCTCAGCGGACGGCAAAGAATTTACCATACCCCGAGAGCTGAACAGACTATTAGTTCAGCGAACAGAAAAGGTGAACTCGCTACAACCTGTTTACGATCCAACTAGCATGCAAGGATGCAAACATTGCATGAATTGCATACCAGGGCCGCGACATGTCCACAAGTAGTTCAGGCCAGGTAAGGATCTTACTACGATGCCCATCGATGGGACACGTCTTTCTCCCCCGGAGATAAGCTGCTCTACAGCGGGCCAGAGAGCGAGCGCGAGTTAGTCGCCGCGAGGAGGCCCAAGTATTTGCCCTCCTTAACGGTGCTCTGGCCTCCCGGGCGTGCGGTGATGAATTCCTGGGCGGGTGGGTCTGGATGAGAGACAAATAACACCACGAAGAGGTCCACTTTGAACAGTGGAGTGAAGAGAAGAGGCCACCACTGCCAAGGCCGAGCGCTGGGCGAGAGAGGGCGAGGAGAGACGCCAAGCTACGCCGCCGGCAAGAGGACGAGAGCGAAGCCCGAGAGGCTGAGGCGGCCGCCAATGAGACTTAAGCATGACACAAGGACGCTTGCAAGATGGCCGACGAAGCAGCCGCGGAAGCCCCGAACTCCCCGGAACACGAGCCGATGTTAAGTACGACCATCAAGGCACAGGACAATCCGCAGTCGAGCTGGATCTGTCACCAGTCAGAGGTGCGCGATCCGCGGCTGTACCCAATCTGCACCCGCCATATGCAGTTTATGGTCTTCAAGGGGAGAGGTCGGGTTGTCTTTGAAAGGCCAAACTGATTTCTTTGTTGTTGTTATTTTATTTGTTTTTATTGTGCCATCCAGAGTCGAAAAAATAAAAATCTCTCTCTCCAACCGAGTTTTTTTCATTGCGCTACCTTACCCCAAAGTATCTTACCCCAAGAATATTTGAAATCTAGGTGAGGGGTATGACGGAATCGTCACAAGTAAGTGTAGTGTAATATAATGGGAGAGAGACAAAGAGAGGGGCGAGAAGAGTTGGGCAGTGCACGTATCAAGCTCTCCTCGCTCTCTCAAGTTGAGTCCATCGAGCTAATTAGTTCGCTAGCAACTCCGCTCCTCCCCGCTACTAGCAAGTCGTAAGAGGAATAGCTAGGTTGATGTACTCGCCTTCAACGCGGACGAGAACGACGAAGACTTCGCCTTTACCTTGGCGCATTATTATACGTAAGTGGCCACTGCGACCGCATCTTTTTGCATACGCACATGCTGCACCAGTAGCATGTCCTGAACCGATAGTCTCGAGCTGCGCGTTACAGAGTTGCACATTGTTAGAGTAAAATAAGTTTCAGAATATATTTTTTGTGGTTTTATCTTAAATCTCACGTGATTATTGATATCCAATTCCTCCCGTCCGAAATCCCCTTCTCCGGCTTGCAGCTAGCCGACGGTATCACGAGAACGAAGAAGCTGAAGAGTTATAAAAGCTGCGCGTATAGGTAAAGCGCGCGGAGCATTGTATTTAGATAAGCGAGCATGACTGCTGCTGAGTGTGTTGTGAAACACACGGCTGAGAAGCGACGCTCGCTTGGTTTAAATTCACCCCGTCACAATCATACGTATTGATAAGTATTACTTTTCCTTTTATTGAATAGATTACTTTACCGAATACCTACCATTTAATTGATAATTCTTTTATATTTAACCATTATTTTCAAATGCATGCTTATAGAGTCGCTTTAATGATGCTTATAACTAAACAATTATATCTAATTCTTATGGTTTATTATTTATTCTCTTAAAAAGTTGGATAATTGTATAGAAACCTTTTCTCAAGTAATCTAATATATACAATTTTGATTCGTTGTGGCCTCTCTTCTAACTTTTTGCAAATAAATGAACATTGTATTATGCAGTAATATTCAAGGAAAATGCGAAAACCAAGATAAGAAACTTTAAATGATGCTTAATGGTGAAAAACAATAATTTAAGCAGCTATGGTTGAACCTAAAAACTTTAGGACAGCTATCACATTTTCCGTATTTTATTTTAAGAAAAGGTTTTTTATTGATTTATGCTTCATATACATTAATTTATGTAGGTTGGAGCAACTAAAAAATGAGAAAAGCAGCAAACCTGGATTTTTAGCCGTTGAAATTACTGTGGTGGGATGTTTGAGAAAGAAAGGCCTATTGGAATCAATAAATGGCGAAGCAGAGCTATTTTAGTGATAAGTAATTCGAAAAACCAACCAGTTTTCGACATTATTTTGTAGCTTGAAAGCCCGAGGTTATTGAGCTATTGGTAGCGACGATATTGAGACTGAACAACCCTTCTATACTACAGTATTCAATTTTAAAATTGTTAGCGTTATTACTTGAATGTTATGTATTCTTTTCAGAAAAGAGAAATTTTTAATCACAATCGTTATTTTTATATTGAAGGTGGTAACCAAGGCACCCTTAGATTGCATGTGCCGTCCGTGTACTAGCGTAGAAGAATATACAGTGATCCCTCAGGAAATCGCAGGCTTAGCAGACAATGGACCTTTATCAAATCCAGCGCACTTTAGACAAACAACTTCACCATGATGGATTGAAATTGAAAAATTCTATTATTGTATACGATATGAATAAATTAATGAATTATGATTAAAACATGTTCTAAAAAGATTTCAAATATATTTTATTATTTGACTTTAATAAATACTCCTAACTGTTGTAATATAATTTTATATAACTGCAATAAAATTAAGCCGTGAGATTTTACTATCAAAAATTTTTACAATGATTCAAAGTATCACTTTCATTCCAATAATTTTACTGGTGGAAAGCATGAAATTATAAATAACTTATTTTTCTGAATGTTGTACTTGGGCCTCAAGTAGAAAATAGCATATTTGTATGGAAGACGTAGGAATACATGTTCGTGGTTGTGTTTACGTATTTTGGCGTTAAGCTGATCAATTTTTGAATTTTTCAAAAAGGTTAAGGTCAGATCTTTAGTAATTTTCGTAACAATGTCACCCTTGAATTCCTTGCAAAAAGTTATTAAAGACCTAACCTTGACATTTTCCAAAAACACAGAACACCTTACCTGGAAAAATATAGACCCGGTCCGTTACTTTTGTTCCAGCCTATATGTATTCTGGATCGATGTGACGGAGAGGAGGCTGAGAGTACTTCGAGCTCCTGTACCAGTAATATTACGAAATTGGGGACCGCACACGGGCTTTGTTAGAATTTCTTCTATAAATTTTCTTCTTCTCATTCCGACGTCTCTTATTGAAAAAGTTCAATCTTGTGATAAAGAAATTCTTAGTATTTTAAGATTCCTTGGAAAAATACAATTTTTTAACTCACTCATCCAAACATTAAAAAATCTCAATTCGAAAGAAAATCTATTGAATTACCTAGAGCCGAGTACTGCCTGCTAGACCGGAATTTTTATTCAACTTTGGGATATGTTCTCTGATGTAAAAATATAGAGAAAGCTGTAATATCAGACTCAAACATTAAAAGAAAACTAAAGTTCTAGACATTTTTAGGTTTATTTTGAAAGAAGTCTTGACAAATTCCTCTTCGTATCCCTTAATTTCGAGAAGGCTTATGTAACGTTGTACTTTTTGGGCTTCCCGTATACAATGCCACAACTTATTTATATTCGCCGGATCCGGAGTCTGATGCTCCGATATTTACGGAGTCGCTGGGAGGCCCACTCCTACGCTGAGGAAGGTGTTCACGTACAAACACAACACTCGCGAATTCTCTATCACATTTAACTATCTTTATTATTCATTCACTCCACATCAGATTTCCCGACATGAATACGCAACCTGTTGCTTCAATACCGCGCACGGGAACGCGCGCGGCCTCTCTATCAGTCCTCATGGCTCGGCTCGTAACTACGTATGCACATTCGTGCTCCAGCCGATTTCTCAGCGACTCGACGGACGACACAATCTATCTCTATGGCGAGAGGGATGACCGTATGCCAATCGATTCTTCGGCGGCTCTGACGGCGTATCACCTCTCGCGCTCTCGCTATCGCAGGCGGCGGCCTCATGGTTAAACATCTGTTGCTCGATAGTGGCCTTCACGCTGCCTGCTGTCGTTGGTGTTGAGGCGTCCCTCGAGTCGCCTGTTGCTGGCGGCGAAGATCAGCGGCTGTCGTCACTGTGGCTCGATGTGAGGTCGGCGGCGATAAGAGGCCGACGTTATCGCCTGCGCGGTGCTGGCTAGGCGGCGATGAGTTTCGGTTGCCGTCGCTGTTTCTCGCAATTTCCCTCGTGCTCGGCGCTTTCTTCCTCTCTCTTCATTGTCGCTCTCTTTCTCTGCTCGGCCATCCGTATGCGTATGTGGCGAAAACTGCTGCCGGGCGGGTCAAAGGCTGACCAGAGACTCGGTAGAAACTCTGCCGTAGATCCAGCTCAGCCAGCTGGCCCATGCGATGCTGGCGAGTGCCACACTCTTCCTGACTCGCGTTCCCTCGCGCGCTGGCTCGCGCCGTGTCGAAACTCGCTCTGTCTTTCTCTAGTCTTCTCTCTGTGTCTCTCTTTCTCTCTCTTCCTCATTTCGTCGATCATCGTTATCTTCTTACTTTTTTGTCCGTGTCTCTTCGTCGCTGCGTTGCCGTCTCCTCAGAACCAAAACACAGCCGTGTTAATGTATGTAAACATTGTATGTACACATGAGCTGTAGCCCAGGTAGGCGCTGCAAGGCTCGACTTGGCGAAGCTATCGCCTTTGGCGAAATCCTCGTTATACTTAAAATAAAATTAATACATTCTAAAATTAAACAATCAAACCACAGAATATGACCGTATATTTGCTTTAGAGAAGAATTAAAAAAAGCTGATTTCTTCCAAAGGTATGAGAGTTTAAAGTAATCAGTGGTACATGGAGAAGCTTTCTGAAGTGACACAGATTTCTAGTGACTATCCGAGATGAAATGACGTCCGGGGAAATCTGTTTATGTACATGCCAAGTCCTTTTCTCGACGAAATCTTAGACCAAGACTCTGCGTGGAAGCTTGTAGTTTCAGGGGAGTGCCGGCTAGCCGTTCGATGAGAATGTCACAACGCATTCGAGGCACGTAATAAAACGTACAATTAAATTGAATAACAGATAACCATCTATTTGTTTCACGTTAATAATGCGACTGAAGGCAGTCCACCTTTCCAGGCTGAACGTGTCATGCAGACTGTGCCAAGTGGGCTAGTTGGCTACTCCGGGTACTGAGCGTCCTTAATGGTGCTTCGGGAACACAGGACAACCTTTCCGAGTATTTATAGCTTTACTGCCGCACGCCGGACCCTACGGCAGCGGACCTCGTTTCTCCAGCTGCTCGTGGGACTGAAATGGAGACTTATAGCACAAATTTTAAATAAAGTACGTAATGCGTTCTGAAGCACCGGGCTGCAGGGCGATAACGCCCAACACACCCGATGCGACGGTGCTCTCGGTTAACAAACAGGGCAGGCAGTGTTTGAGGTCCAAGGTACTTAGTTCTCTTTCCCTGTGGCTGTCTGGGGAAAGAGGGTCTTGGCCGAGAAACTCCGACTTTGGAAAACTCAAACCTGGTCGCCGGCGCGAATAGGAATCCGAGCAGGGAGGGTACTAGGGACTCTTCGAATACCTGGGCGAATCCTTGCTTGGCGGAGAAGCTCATGGGTCAGCGGATTAACCATCTCTGATGCAGCGTGGGCGGGACCAAGTGGGAACGGTTTGTATTCAGAACCGGAAGTGTCGGTGGACGGGGAATTCGTAAAGAACCTTGATACCGATGCCCTCATAAATAGGCTTCAGGAGCTTCAGTTTGCCTTCGGGGTAAAGAAACTTTCTGGAAATCAGAAGCGGGAGCTTCTTTAACAGAGAAAAACGCCGGGTGTTGAGGAGGAATGGGACAGCGGAGCCACTGGCAACACACAGTGGGTCCAAACAGCATTTTTTTCAAAATAAAATATCTCAGCATAGAATCAATCGATCTTTAATTTTTTTAAATATAGGTTATGAGTTGTAGTTTTAGGGAAAACTATAGATAAGTGCGTCATAAAATTTTTAACCGGCAAATTTGATGAATACACGGTTTTTCCAGATAAAGGAAAAACTGAGGAATTTATGATATTGAAAAATCTTACTTTTTCGATAAAGGTTTCGATAACCTTACTTATACACGCACGTGCGCGCATACACACATGCACATGCACTCACACACACGCACACACATAAATATGGATATTTTCTAAAAATAGTTTATTTCGATTCCAAATTTGCAAAACAACATTCCTAGCATGTTTACTCAAAACGGTTCTTTTACTATCACAAAGTTTTTTCTAAAAGAAAGCAATAAGTATTTTTCCTTTTTATTATTTAAGCTTTATCAAGTCTCACTTATATAAAACTTAAACAGCTGTCCGAAGTGCACTAATATATACAAAGTTTACATTGGCTTTAGATTACATGATTATTTACAATGTTTTAACTTATTTTCTATATGTATAAATTGCATTTATTGAGATAAGTACATATATGTTCACAGGTTTTGACGTTTGGCTTTTCAATTAGACTTTCGATGTTTAGTGGTAGGTAGAGTTTGATTTCATTTAATTTTTTATTAAGATTGATCTTTCATCATTATATAGTTTACATTGACATAGTATATAATTCAAATCTTCATTATATTCATGGCATGAGCATAATGCATTATCTATAATTAGAATTCTTGTTAGCGATGCTGCCAGATTATAATGAGTTGCTCTACATCTGTTAAGGGGGGATCCTGCTTTAGGAGGCCTAAAAAAGCGTTTTACGAGGGATTATGTTAGGATAGAAAAAAACAAGCTAGTCCAATTTACTTTTGAGGATATATTGATACATATTTGAATATTATAAGAAAACTTTTTTAAGTGAAAAATATTGAAACGCAGCCGACTTCTATGGAAGTTTATGCAGCACCTTATAATCGCAGTCTCCAAGATGCAGCTAGTAATTTTCGTCTGAAACAAAAAACAAAGAAAAATTTATTTTTATATATTTTTCTTCTAGATGAACTAAGAAAAACCGAAACAAATTGTGAAATTTATAATTTTTTTTCAAGTTCGAAAAAAAATGTGATTTTAGTAAAAAAAATCACTTTAGCTTGATAAAGAAGTGGTGTAAAATTTTTTGTTCATGAATCTTTTTAGGTCGAATTGAAGAGAATAAAAAACTGAAACGAACAAGCTCCGGTTTGTTTCGATTGGTCGTATAGTTTTGTGGTAATCACGCCCGCCAGTTTAAAAAATTGTAAAAAGAAAAACTCGAGAAAACGCGCTTTAAAGTTTATGATAAGAAAAATGTTGATTTTCGATTACTTACAGTAACAATGTGCTAATCAGCTACTCCAGCTCCATAAAGTAAACCGTCAACTCCCTCATTAAATTCGTTTTGATGTAAGTGCTCGAGTCTACGGGCCGTTCGAGCTTCCTTGCTGGAAAAAGACGCACGCCGATTTTCCCTCTCGATCCATTTTGCGTCGACGTTATCTGCAAACATCTTGCATAGTTGGCCGATTTTTAAATCGAGCCACTACATGGTTCTTAAAACTGAGGAATATCCTTCGTTGAACATTCTTGTAGCCATGTACGCAGCAATTTCGACGATTTTTTGGCCAGAATTCAGGTGTTTGGGGCTCATACGCCAGTTGAGTTGAAGGATTCGTTTAAATTTTGAGTGTGCCCACCTAAACATCGCATCAAAAGTTCATCATTTGAGAGGTTTTCGTAGATAGGACGAATATGCTCCTCCACATTTTCGTCAATCAATCGAGCAGATTGCTTGAAAGACGCCAGAAAATTCGTGATTTCAGCTTTGCGCCACTAACACCAGCTTTCGGCATCTGACGGATAATTTTCGTGGCGACGATATTCATCGGTCGAACAATAATGACCCAGCGTTGCCATTACAGCTTTTTTCATATCTTCGACGGAATTAATATTTGTTCTGATTTCGATGTAGACTTTGATGATCGTATTGTAAATAATTGGTAGAATGAATAAGATGGTCGCATGAGCCTCGACCGCACAGGTACGGCTCACTCGCGCCGCTGGGAAGAAGGTGGCCGATCGGAGCAATACCGCCGAAGAAGAAGCATGTGCGGGACACCGACCGGCCTCCGTGCCGGCGTTCGTTCGCCACCCGCCTGCCTGCGTGCGCCGAGAGCCTATGAGCACCTATTCGCTGCCCCCTTGGCTACGAGACAGAGAGACAGAGAATGAGCAGAGTGAAAAGAGAGAGTGCCAGCAACCAACGCAGCAGCATCCGATTTTCCTCGCCGAGGTTTGTCCGTTTTCCTTTTACCATCCCTCAGATTTTCGCCTGGTGTGTGTGTGTGCACGTCGTCGTCGGGAGTCGCGTAAGTTCATATGACCTCACGGAAGCTATAGCGTGTGCTGTAGCCCCTAGTAGATAGTCCGTGTTGCTCTTGGCTTTGTCTAGCCGGCGATAAGAGAATTGAAGCAAGTGACGCGTGCACCTGGCGCCTCAGTAACTTTTCTGGATGTAGCTTGTATCAGTGTTAAGAAGGAAGAATTCAGTAAAGTATTTTATGTATATTAGACGTTGTGAGTTTTTTGTAGACAAGTAACCCTCGACTCCTTTTCCCATGATCTGCCGCACGGCCCTAATCCCCAGCCGAGTGTGACAACTTTTGTAAGAACGATATACAAATTTCTGTTGAAAACATTTAGAAAAAATTTGATGTTCTTCTAAGAACTTTTGGATATTCGGAATTCGATTCCAACTAACAAGTCCGCATCATAATGAACCACAGCACAATATCTTGTTTAGATAATAAAATATCATTTGCTATAGAACAAAGAAATCGTATGGATTGGTTGTAATACATAATATAAGATTATTATTTTTCAGGTAGCTCGCATTAAATAAACATTATTAGCAAACTAACCAATGTAGATTCTACTACTATATGAAGATTGTTTGTGCTGATTGCATTGTCTGGTACGGTACTATAATTATTATCATATATATTAATGTTCACAGATAAATATCATCCGAACAAAAGGATGATTATGAAGAAAATATTTATAAAGATTGTATTTAATATAAGTAAAATAAGGAGCTGTATAGCAAATGCCAATTGATTATTGAATAATTAATAGCTTATGATCTAATAATGCCAAAGATATTGTGCAATTGTGCAAGATGTGTAATAAAAGAGAACGAACAGAAATATCAAAAGAAAATTACAGAAATGGAATCAAAGCAACTGGAACAGGAAAAATTAATTCAAGAATTAGAACAGCAGTTAATACAAGTACAGCAACAAAACACATTACTACAAAAATCAAGACAAGACACACAGATGGAATTAGATTGTACATTTCGACATGAGACGGTCTCTGAAAGCACAGAGTTGGAGAGCATAAAAACAGAAAATGAATTATTAAAATTATTAGAATTATTGATCTTAATAAAGAATTAAAAGATAAAAATCAAATATTGAAGGATTTATTAAAAAAAGAGAAAGAAAGTGCAAGTAAC